>LR812525.1:24014878-24314878 GCA_903798195.1 Danio kyathit | reverse complement strand
ATAATTAATTTAGTTTGTTATGCGCAAAGATTTGTTTCAAAACTATTTCTAAATTCAGTTCTAATTTCCAGCAAACGAATAAATGAACAAAAATAATATATACCTTATGGATATATAGGTTATATCCAAATACACATGCTATGCCCCATATGGTCTAAAAGCTGACAGGTGGGCAAATCTAAGCTTGTTTTTAATAAAACAAATATAAATATGCATGTAATAAATAATACTGCTAATAATAATAACATTATACAAAAGCAATTTGTCATGAATAAACTGAAAAAGCACCCCGAGATGAAAAAGGCATAAAGGCAGTTGTTTTTATATTTATGTAGGCTAGAAAGTAATAATTTTTGTAATATTTTAATCCTTTAATTATTTTTTATCTGTAAAGATATTTGCGTACTTCGTCTTACTCGCGGCAAGTTCAGGCGAGGGAGTTTTTAATAACAAACCCATGGCAGAAAAATATACATTTAGATTTTAAAGTAAATATCTAAATATTAAAAAGGAATCATAAGTTTGATCCTATCCATGTCGTAAGGAATGCCCTTAAATAATGTAGTAATTAGTTGTCTGCAAGCATCAGTGTTTATTGAGATTGAAATCAGATAAAAGAGATAAGAAATATTGTTATAGCAACACTTGTGACTGCTTTGGGAAATAACGCTCGTCGTAGATGTCATGGGATGACTGATCATGAAAGAACATGATCATGAAGTCTGGCACATTTGTTACCCACGACAAATTAAGATTTTATCAAAACAAATTGCATAATCTGACAGAGTGACTTTCGTAACCGACAATAAAAATCGCGAGATCTGACCAGGGCTTTAAACTGTTCTATATTCACTGTAAAACACAGTTAACAGGGCTTGCTAACATTTACTTTAGCGACTTAAGTGTCACCGTTAATATCTAAGACAGTTACAGCAGATTCTAGGTTCCCGGTTTCTAAAATGAACCGCTATTATTATCCCTAAAATCAGAACGCAAATGATGTGATGCATTTATAATGACTGTTGTCCAAATGTTGCTCTGTTTACTCAAAAATGCTTCCTAACAGCTCAACCGCTGTACATCTCCATACCATATTTTGTTTACGATTGAATCTTGAGCTTTGATATGAGACAATGATTGAGTCGTCCATCAAGAAAGACATTTGTGAATGAATCAGCTGTTCGAACAACTCAATTAAATAAGTCATTCAGTGAGAAAGAGGGAGACTTGACTCCGCCTACTGGCAGTGTTAGTTTCAAATCTCATGACATTTTTATTATTAATTTCATTGCATTCATGCCACCTCCTACGCCTGGTTAAACAGTCAATTTATAAATAAACAGTGCAAACTTTGTGTTTTTCTTTGCCATTTTTGTTGTGTCAAGAGGAATTTTGTTGATTTAATCTGATTGTAAGATATTCTTCCTGATATTATTTCAGTTTATATAAAAAAAGGTCGTAGTTGGGCCACATACAGTATGGTAAACATTCATTCATTCATTTTCTTTTCAGCTTAGTCCCTTTATTAATCCGGGGTCGCCACAGCGCTGGATAGCCAACTTATCTTATGTTTTACGCAGCGGATGCCCTTTCCAGCTGCAACCCATCTCTGGGAAACATCCATACACATTCATACACTACGGACAATTTAGCCTACCCAATTCACCTGTACCACAAGCCTTTGGACTGTGGGGGAAACCGGAGCACCCGGAGGAAACCCACGCGAACGCAGGGAGAACATGCAAACTTCACACAGAAACGCCAACTGACCCAGCCGAAGCTCGAACCAGCGACCTTCTTGTTGTGAGGCGACAGCACTACCTACTGCGCCACTGCGTCGCTCACATACAGTAAACAAAGTGTTGTAAATAAAAAGGTAAATGTATAGTCAATCAAACAGTTTCTGGTAGTCAAAGACTTGCATTGTCAGTTAATTAACTGTTCCTGTTAATTTCAGGATTTTCTTAAAAATGACATGCTTAAGATTGTTAATGGTTGATGGTTAAATTAAAAATGTGTTTAGACCTATTTTGTTATTGTGTGTGTGTAGCTACAGGACACGACAGTACATATATGGACAGACAGGTAGTGTAGTTTATGTGTGTGTGGCAGGGTTTGTCTATAGAGCGGATACAGGTGGCAGCTGCTCCATTGTTCCTACTCCAGCACCACCCGTAGAGAAACTGAGACACTTTAGGCCGAGTCGAGGGGTCGCAGCAGTGAGCTAATCGCAGGAAGGAAGGGCTAAAAGGTCAATTCTTTGTTCTTATGGCCTCCAAGAATCAAACAGGCGTTGAAATATTTATTTAAGTTCCTTGACTGACTACTTTCAGGTTTCAGAAATGAGGCAATGTTATAGTCGAAGTCAGAATTATTAGCCCACTGTATATATTTTCTCCAATTTCTGTTTAATAGAAAGCATATTTTTCCAACACATTTCTAAACATAATAGTTTTAATAACTCCTCTCTAATAACTGATTTATTTTATCTTTGCCATGATAACAGTAAATAATATCTTACTAGATATTTTTCAAGACACTACTATTCAGCTTAAAGTGACATTTAAAGGATTAACTAGGTTAGTTAGGCAAGTTAGGGTAATTAGGCAAATCATTGTGTAAAACTGAGTTGCTTTGTAGACAATTGAAAAAATATATTGCTTAAGAGGGCTAATAATATTCACCTTAAGATGGTCTTTTATTCTAGCTGAAATAAAACAAATAAGACTTTCTCCAGCAGAAAAAATATTCTAGGAAATACTATGAAAATTTATTTGCTCTGTTAAACATAATTTGGGAAATATTTGAAAGAGAAAAAGACTCACACACACTCAATGAGAAATTAATTTAATTTTAATTTATATAAAATAGGTCTTTGTCCAGCAAAAGAGCGCACAATATTGTTGAAATCATCATCATCACTCTTTACATGTATATACGTTTGACTAGTGCGAGTCCTCAACCTGCTTGGACTCTTGCAAACTATTATACACCATAAAAATCATGAAATGGTCTCTTAAACATTAGTGAGGCTAATCCTCTACACACTTTATTCTCATTACTTAAACACAAAGAGGCTCCAGGCCTTTTAAATTAGTACATTAACATACTGAATAACTGGTAAATATGAGGTTATAATATTATAGTTTGTCATTCTGGCTGGTCTGGTATGTTCTTAATTAGGAAACGACGACCACATAAAAAAAAACATCCTCCTTCTTTTCAAACATGCTAAATTCATTCATTACACTTCCTTTTTCATCTATCTTCCCTTTATAATCTTTATAATATCATCGTTCACCTCTCACATCTCCAGTCTGAACTCCTATTAAACAGCTCTCCCACAAACCATCTTTAAAGCATAACAACAACAAGACATTCGTTTATTTTTCTTCGGTTTAGTCCCTTCCAGCCGCAACCCAGTACTGGGAAACACCCATAGACTCTCATTCACAAACACACACACTATGGCCAATTTAGTTCATTAAATTCACCTATAGCACATGTCTTTGAACTGTGGGGGAAACCGGAGCACCCGGAGGAAACCCACGCCAACACGGGGAGAACTTAAAACTCCATGCAGAAATGCCAAGTGGCCCAGCTGGGACTCGAACTAGCGACCTTCTTGCTGTGTTGCGACAGTGCTAACCACTGTGCCACCAACAACAAGACATTTTTTTTTTCTTCACATGAAACATTTTCATTTCACCTGCTTAATTGTTACATTTTGTCTCTTGTCTTGAGCCTCTTTGGATAATTGTTTCTCACAGGGACATCTGGTTAAAGGCACAATGTGTAATTGTTGCCGCTAGAGGGCGCGTATTAACATAACATACAGTATTAAACCGTCTTTGGCGTTTATGTTTTCTATAAAACCTAACCGGAAATTGACAGTGTATGACGTCATTGACATGGCCACACAGAATACGGTCCGTGTCACTGCTTGAGTGTCACTGCTTGAACATTCTTCAAAACATTTTTAAAGAAGTACATAAGTCAGCAAAATAAAATGTAAATAGTAAGTAAATAAAAGGGTTGTCTTGGATTTTTATTTTTCCAAATGCTAAATTAAGTTGGAAATTTGAAGAAATAAATGTAAATAACCTTTTATTTACACAAGGTAAACATTTAACCTAAATGTTTGGTGGACTGGTTGTGCAGATTAATGTAACATTAATATAATTTTGTCCCTTGAGAAACAGTTACCGTCCTAGTAGGGCTATACATTATTACTTTTTGACATTTTGATATTTCCCCTGCCACAGAAAAAGTGGCTAATATGATATAAAAAAATACTTGCAACAGCATAAAATAGGATTAAATAGCATGAGGTATGCGAAGCAAAATAAATAATATAAAATAATAAGTAATAGTCAGCACATCTAGTGCAGGAGTGCTGCATTCTTGGACGACTACATTCATTGGTATATTTATAGATAACATTCTCCTCGAATGCAGCACTCCACATCTTTAAATCTTTATAATACTCTTTTATAGATCCTCCTGAATGTGTAGATCTTCTCCTATCTGCAGAATGAGCATTACGGTGTCTAAGATTTTCCCCCTGTGTCTTTCAGCAGGCTTGAAGCAGGGCGGGTGCAGGTTGATACGGATCTGCCAGAACCTTGTAGCGGATCTTGGTGTTGGTGATGGCGCCATGTTTCTGTCTCAGGTGAAGCCTCAGCTGGCTCTTATGACGGAAGTGCAGGTGACATTTCTCACACTGGAAGAAAAGATTAGCAAAGAGTGAGATTTCAGCTTATCTTCGCTGTTTGTGAAATAAAATGTTAAATTGTGGGAATAACATTTTAGCGTCATTTAGTGTAATAGATGTATTATTCACACTTTACAATAATGGTTCATTAGTTAATGTTAGTTAGTGTATACCTAGTAATAATGAACAATACAGCATTTGTTAATCATAGTTCAGCATTCAGCAATGCATGATTACAATATAAAGTTGTGCTAGTTAACATTGGTTAATGCACCGTGAGTTGACAAGAACTAACATTGTAGGACTTTATTAACTAACATTGACATAATTTTATAATAAATACTGTAATAAATGTATTGTTTATTGTTTGTTTGCTTGTGTTAGTAAATATTTTAATCTCATTGTAATGTGTTACTAATATATTTATGTAACCAAAGAGTCACACTTTATTTTTTGGTATAATTCTTAACTCAATAAACTACTAATTTGCTTCTTATTAATACTTAGTAAGGTAATTGTGTTTGGATATTTAGTAGGATTAGGGATGTAGAATAAAATCATACTTTATAAGTGCCAATAAACAGTTAATGTCTTAATAATAGGCAGGTAATAAGCCAGCAGTTAATAGTGTGGATTGTTACCTAAATTAAAGTGTTACCCACAATACTTTTTCTGGCCTGTGCTTAATAAAACATTTAATTAAAACATGTTAATCTGATCATATTATTGTTTTCAGTGATTTAATATTTATATTATTTAAAATGTTTCCTGACAGTTGGATAAAACCTAGAGGCCTTAAGCAAAGTAGTAATGTTTAAAGATTTAATATGACAATAAATGACAGTAGTATGATGTTGCAGCACTTCTTCCTTTTCTAATCATGCCTGACAAGATTTTTGAATATATAAACTGTTGTTTGAGTGTCTTATAATTTTGGATTGTTTGAGTGGCTTATCATTTGGATTTATCTATGTATATAAGTGACATTTTTTTTTGTCATTTTTAAGTTGTCATCATCAAATTATTTAACATTAGGCATGTTCTGTTAATATTCTGGTGTTAAAGCATATCTAAAATATACTGACGCTGTAGGGCTTCTCTCTGGTGTGTATGCACAGGTGGCTCTTCAGCGTCTGCAGGTGCCATATTGTAACGTGTTACTAGTATATTTATGTAAAGAAAGTCATACTTTATTTTAAGGTAAAATTCACAATATTTTTTAGCTTTGTAGCAAAATTAGATATTTAACTCAATAAACTACTAATTTCCTTTTTAACGATAGTTAGCAATGTAGTAGTTGGTTTTGGGTAGGTTTAAGAATGTAGAATAAAATCATACTTCATAAGTGCTAATAATCAGTTAACATCTTAATAATATGCAGGTAATGAGCTAGTAGATAATTACTTATCTACTGCTCTGGCCTGTACTTATTAAAACATTTAATTAAAACACATAAATGAACAACTGATCATGTTATTGTTTTCAATGATTTAATATTTACATTATTTAAAATGTAAAAGCAAAGTAGTAATGTTTAAATAAATTAGTAAGATGTGGCTGCACTTTCTCCTTTTTTAAACATGCCTGACAAGAGTTTTGGATATATAAACTATTGTTTAAGTGTCAGGGACATTTTATTCTAATTTGCAATTTCTAATTTAAATTGCACATTAAGCTGAATAGCTTAAACTGAATGATGACAGTACATAATACTTTACTAGTTATTTTGCAAGATACTAGATACTAGTAAAGTATTATGTACTGTCATCATTGCAAAGACTAAAGTAATGAGCTTTCATAAATAAATTTTTAAGACTAAACATTATGTTTAGAAGTTTGTCGAAAAAATGTTCCTTATGTTAAACATCACATATCATATTTTTAAAAGAATAAAAATTTTACGGGAGGGCTTATAATTTGGATTTATCTATGTATACAGTTGAAGTAAGAATTATTAGCCCCCTGTTTATTTTTTTCTCAATTTCTGTTTAAAGGAGAGAAGATTTTTTCAACAATCATAATAGTTTTAGTAACTCATTTTTAATAACTGATTTCCTTTATCTTTGCCATGATGACAGTAAATAATATTTGACTAGATATTTTTCAAGACACTTCTATACAGCTTAAAGTGACATTTAAAGGCTTAACTAGGTTAATTAGGCTAACTAGACAAGTTAGGGTAATTAGGCAAGTTACAAACGATGGTTTGTTCTAAAGACTATCAAAAAAATATTTAGCTTAAAGGGGCTAATAATTTTGACCTTAAAATGTTTTTAAAAAAATTAAAAACTGCTTTTATTCTAGCCAAAATAAAACAAATAAGACTTTCCCCAGAAGACAAAAATATTATCAGACATACTGTGAAAATTTCCTTGCTCTGTTAAACATCATTTAGGAAATATTAAAAAAAGAAAAAAAATCAAAGGGGGGCTAATAATTCTGACTTTTACTGTATAAGTGACATTTTTTGTATTTTTTAAGTTGTCATCATCAAATTATTTAACAATAGGCATGTTCTGTTAATTTTCTGGTGTTAAAGCATATCTAAAATATACTGACGCTGTAGGGCTTCTCTCCGGTGTGTATGCGCAGGTGGCTCTTCAGCGTCTGCAGGTGCCGGAAGCGGGTCCCGCAGGTGTTACACGGGTATGGCTTCTCTCCAGTGTGGATCAGAACATGGGCACGCAGGTGAGCTACCTATAACACACATACACACATTGTTGATTAAATGAATAAAATGAAAACCAAATGAAAACCAAAACTCCTACTCTAGCAATAGTTCTCTGAGCACAAACAAGTAACTTTATATAATTAGCACGTCTTGTGTGTACTGCCTCTTCTTGTTGAACTGCTGAATACCTTTTTAATTGTAAGTCGCTTTAGACGAAAGTGTCTGC
The DNA here is from genome assembly GCA_903798195.1 of Danio kyathit. Classification (NCBI taxonomy): domain Eukaryota; kingdom Metazoa; phylum Chordata; class Actinopteri; order Cypriniformes; family Danionidae; genus Danio; species Danio kyathit. The sequence continues at coordinate 24,307,267 of LR812525.1, read as the reverse complement.
TAAATGACTGAATGTAAATGCAATATAAATGTAAATGCTGGATAATAAGAGTAATGCATGCAATTCTGTGCAGATGTACCTGGACAAATCTGGCTCCGCATGTGTCACATCGATAAGGCTTTTCTCCAGAGTGAATGCGGGAATGAGTCTTTAAATTTGCAGGCCGGTTAAACTGTGCGCCACATACATTACAGCGGTAAGGCTTGTCTCCTGGAAAAAACAACAATACTTTTTCAATTACAGTGCATCAAGAATTTCAATTGAAAGTAGCTGGTTATTTTGTTTAGCCAACATAAGTAATTTGTCTCACCTGAGCATGAAGGTTTTGGGTTTGTGCCTTGGTTTCCAATGTAACTGAGCTGTGTAGAGAGGTTCTCAAACTTGATTGGATGTTGGCCCATTAAATGACTCTGATTGGCTATTTGGGTACAAACAAAAGGACTGCAGAGACCTTTTATAAAAGAGAAGAGGTTTAAAAACGAGATCAGTTTGTGTGTTTTTCTAAATTTAGCATATTTATTCATAGTAAAGTTAAGAGGTTCTGGCTAACCTTGATCTCCGCTGATGGAAAGGGTCAGAGGCTGCAAAGTGTGCTCCACAACATGACAGGGAGCGAAAGATATCTTTTGCTGTGATGTGTTGAATGGAAGGGACAAAGTTTTCCTAGGAGAATCAGAAAAATTGTCAAAGTGTCGCATTGGCAGTTTTGTTCATTTTACACTGATGCATTAATAAATAGCCACATCAGAAGTTGTTATTCACACACCTGTTATTCAGTCCTGCCTCTTCTCCATCCCAGATGTTATTTGCTGTTTTAGGTGTGGCTTCTATCCTTTGTGAATGCCGCTCCTCTGCAGGCCCCTCCTCTTTTATAGGCGTGGCACACAGAGGGTTGAGGACAATATACTTGTACTTCTTCCAGTTGCAGGCCTTTGGGTCAGCAGTGAGTTTAGACTCAGATCGCTTCTGTAACGATGAATTGGTAGAAAAGTGGTTAGTACCAATTATTTTGGTCTAGCAAAACAAACAATAAATCATTAACACAGTAGAAAACTTGTGGGTAAGATTAGAAAGCTTGTCAGTAAGATTTTTTTTTTTTTGCAAGAAGCCTCTTATGATGCCCAAGATTCCTGTGTTGGCTAAATTTTCAGTGTCATTACGTCAGTTTTCAGGGTCACATGATCCATTAAATCCTTAATTGCTGGTCAAGAAATAATATTATTACTATCAATGTTGAAAAAAAAAGTCCAAAAGAGCAGAACAAAATGGCTGGAAATAGAAACAATTTGTAGCATTATACTATATGTATTTGTGTAGTGTCACTTTTCATATATTTAATGCATCATTTCCAAATAAAACTATTAATATCTGTCAAATATATATTTACTAATTTAATTCAAAAGTATTACTTTTGATAAAATTCTTACTGACCGCAAACTTTTCAACTGTAATGTACACATAGACATGCACACACCTTTAGTTGTGGAGACAGACTGCAGCCGCTGGACTCTGCAGGTGAGTTTGGCTGTCCACTGGACTGGGACGGGCTGTCTGGGGTACGTGGTGAAGATTCCTCTAATTTAAGAGTCTGAGACTTGGGAATAGGAGTCAGGCAAGTTCCTGGATCTAGTGATGCAAAGCTCTCATCTGGAACCCTGGAGATATAGTTGATGAATTTTAATGGCTTTTTTTGATATACAGTGCTCAGCATATATGAGTACACCCCATTTTGAAAATGAATATTTTTATCCATTTCTCAGTGAATATGGGTAATATATATTGGTGCATTTAAACAAAACAGATTCATCAAACAGACATATTTATTAAAATAATATTTTAGTCACAGAACATCTTTAGAAAAGGAAAGATAATACATTTTAATTCAAACTAAATATTGCAAAAAAAATTAAAAATTACAACATTTCAACAAAATTGTATATATTTTTTGTTTCTTTTGATTTTGGCTATTTATTTATTTTTTTTACATTTTATTTAATATTTTCCCTCACATATACATTTGGGCTACTAATGTTTTAACTATTATTGTAAGTTATTTTGTTAGATTAGCTCCAGATTTGGCTTCAGTACTGACTAAACTAATGTATATGCACAAATATAATATTGTAAAGCTTCCTATAGAAAATATTAATTTAAATGAGAGATTTGTGGGGGGTGTACTCATATATGCTGAGCACTGTATATATTTTTGAGATACAGCGTGAGTGTCTAAAGATGTATATATTATTAGATATAATCAGTTTACCTGGCTCGGTCTGGGATGGGATCTTCAGCCTCAGCTGTAGGCCTGGAGGGGGAGGAAAAGACGGTGGGATGAGCAGGTGGAGAACGTCCACCGAAGGCTGTTCTGAAGACTGGCTCCATCAAAGAAGGACTCTCAGAGATCCCGTCACTGCAGACAAAAGAATAGTCAGTTTCAATGACATGCATTCAGGCTGCTTGCTGAGCTTCTGGTCCATATGGCACACACAATTTGACAAAACTGATAATTAGTGCTTATCATGATTAACTAAATACAAGATTTTGAGAAGTATGTGTAGTGTACTGCATAGTTTCTTTAAAGGGCACTTATGGTGAAAAATCTACTTTTCAAGCTGTTTGGACAGACATATGTGTAGGTACAGTGTATAGACCGTCATATTGGGGTGATATAAACACACTCAATCCTTTTTTTTTTCAATTTAACAACATAAAAACGGTGGACCAATTGGAGCGGTTTTGAGATCGACCGCAACTTGACGTAGCAGTGCGGTCCCCCCGCTCACCAATATTGATTGACAGGTGCGCATTACCATATCCTCAGTATGTTGTTTCACGTCCGCCATTTTCCACGTGTGAGTCAAAGCGACGTCACCAAAGACACACCCTTGCTCTATTTTTAGATGTAAGGCTCATTGGGCTCAACATTCACCAAGTTATCGCTCTCCTCGCCACCATTGTTTGTGAGTTCTGGTGGGTTTGCATACGTGTGTACTTTTCATTGCGTCTTCCTTAAACTTCAGTGGTTTGCATTTCCCGCGGTCACAGAAGCTCCCTGTCATCTTAACTAGGTGCAACTGGAAAGTGCGAGCGCGTTGCCTCACGTGCGTGTCCCTCCATTGGAAATAACAAACTAACGACGCGCAGCGCCATGCATTTCGCGTTGTCGCGGATGAAAGTGAGGACTGGGAGGGTGTCGCGGATGAAAGTGAGGACCGGGGGTTCGCTCACTATTCTGCCAACTAGGTCGCCTCTATGGACGCGCTGGCCCTGCTCAGGACACTGTTCATATTTTTGCCGCGCCACAGAGCGTTATCTGAATAGTTTCATTTTAAATAACATGCGAATGTGCACGTCTGGTGTGCTGTGTCGTGGCTCTGAGCGGCGCATCCGGTGTATGACGCCCTTTAGTTATAGCCTCAAGCAGGTCGTACACCAGAAGCGCCGCTCGGCGACAAGCAGCGTCACGCCACGCAGCGGCATGCATTTCTCAATTCTAAACATACGTTTCTATCAGGGGACACACACCGGTGCCGCAAGTGTGCGTTACTACTGTCATGTGCACGATGTGTCGCAGTGCATCCGGTGTGTGATGCCCTTCAGTCAAAGTTAATTCAGTGTGCTTAGTTATTAGTCTCGGTGTAGGCTACAAGCTCAGTGCTTTAAACTAGCACACAGTTGGCTGTAAAACTATACAAAGACACAAAGGATTTTGTAGTCTCTGCTTGGTCTGTGTCCGAGTCATACATGTACAGCTGAATGCTGGTCCTCTCACTCATGTTTCTTCTCTCTGTCTGCCTGTCTGTTGCCATACACAAAGAGGAGAGCTCTTGGCTCCGCCCCCTTTTTAAGTTGGGCGGGAAGTCGAAACACGTCATGTGAAGCAACATGTGAAGCAACACGCCCCTAAAACAGCGAACTGTGTACACGCCCCCAAAATGGCACTTTTTAACACATTATAATAAAAAAATCTGAATTGTGTTTTGAACTGAACCTAAACTGGCACACTCAGAAGAACCATAATATTAATATGAAATCTTAAAAAAGGGGTAAAATAGGTGCCCTTTAAAGTTATAGTTTACTCAAAAATAAAAATTCTGTCATCATTTACATTTCATTTTTTTGTTTTCCTGTCATCATTTACATTCACTTGTTCCAAACTGGTTTGGCTTTCTTTCTTCTGTTGAACACAAAAGAAGATGTTTTGATGAAAGCTGAAAACCAGAAACTACTGACATCCATTGTATTGTTTTATGCAAGTCAGTGGTTTCTGGGTTTCAGCTTTGTTCAAAATACCTTCTTTTGTGTTCAACAGAAAAAAGAAACTCGTAAAGATTTGGAACCACTGAGGGTGAGTAAATAATAAGTACATTTTCATTTTTGTGTGAACTATCCCTTCAAAAATATAAAGAAACAAAATTCTCAACTACAAGATACAAGTGTCTGGACACTCATTGGCTAGAACTTGCTGCTTTATTTTGCTGTTGTTCCCAAAAAAATGAATCTCTGATGTAATTTTAAAAATAGTTTTGACTCATGTCACAAGAAATTGTCAGAATTGTTTTCTTAAATCCATCAAACTCCAATTTTTCTGCTTTGGCCCTTCATACCTGTGTTGAATAAAGGCTCTGCAAGTGTCTGCCACATGCTCCATCTGCAGGTAGGTGGCAGCAGTGAGCACGCCGGGTACAGTGCGCGGCGTCAGGGGGAGGCAGGAGGTGTACATGAAGTCCAGCAGCAGTGACACACTGCCTGCATCCAGACCATCTGGCAGGGTCAAAGAAAACCCCTGCTCACTGCAAACACCGGCCATGCGGCGAGAGAATAGAGTATAGAAGAACCCGCTGTAGGAAAACACATATGTTTATGTAAGTACTACTAACAATGTGCTGTTTAATTATTAGAATATAATGCACACTCGCACTCATGGTTACAGTATGTAGTCAGTTATTATGAAACGACTTGTTCAGATGTTGTATTTCAAAACATTTGTCGGGTTTTCGTCCTCAAAACACTCTTTCTAGTACTAGTTTCTTATACGTCTTATCCAAAGCCTTTAGTTTAGTTTTAATTAGATTTTTGACAGCTGTAGTTGTGAAATATCTGAAATCTTTTGATGTAGTGATGGAACTGTAATGTGGCAAAAACGTACCTGGAACTATTTTAGATGTGCCTTTATATAAAAATAACTTACTCCTTAGTTGTTTATCAGCCAATCAGAATCAAATAGTCAAATTATGCGTAAATGAACTTTTGCTGCTGTACTGTACCTTGGCTGGAGCAGGTGGAATGATATCATGCAGTGCCTGAAATAGTCCCATGCACCAAGCCCTACACCAGATAGAATCTTTATCTATCATTGCACTTGCTGCAGCCATGGTACAGCAGCAAAGTTCTTTGATTATTACGCCTGAATGAGAGTATAGCTCCTAACCAAATCAACCTATAAAACGGCAACTTTTAATTTCCTTCAGTTTTAGTAAATGATGTAACTACAAAATAGTCAAGCTTTAAATAGGAAAATTGTAAAATATTTTTGAGCGAGATGCTCATGGTCTAATCTGATTCAATGATTTATGCTAAGCTAAGCTAAAAGTGCTCCTGGCAGATCCGGAGATCAGCTGAATGGACTAATAAACGGTAAACTCTAGGGGAGTTGTAAAATGAGACAGTTTTTTTAAAGTGGAGTGTTCCTTTGAAATAAACAAAGAAACAACCGCCTGGAAAGTCTGACAGAAGTCTGTCTTCTCTGAAACAATACACTTGTGAGACAATAGGTGAGTGCCGCAGGGCAGAGAGTGATATGATCTCATGCAGGAATGAGCAAACTGTCTTCAAACAAAGACAAACCTTGGCACAAACAGGAAAAAAGGCAGAGAGGGGGTGGGGGTGGGGGGGGGGAAGAAGAAGTGAGGGAGGGTGAGAGAAAGTGAATGCTGCACATTCTGGCACTCCCTGTTGACCGACCTGCATGCGATGAGCACGGCGCAGTGAGCGCGCAGTTTGGTGGTGCCCACCAGCAGGGTGGCATCTGTAAGGATGTCCCGATGCCGCAGTTCGTTTAAGTTCAGCAACACGTCATTGGAGTGGCGGGTGAACTCCTTAATATAGCCTTTCATCTCCATCACATGTGCGGCTGCAGAGGGGCTGCGGTGCTCTTCCATCTCTGTTTAATCTGCTGCAAAATTGAAACTATTAATATACAAATTTATAATACAGACAAAGCTATATAGATTTTTTAAATTCGCTTATTGAAATGATTTTTAAAATATTATTGGAGTAATGATGTTTAAAATGCAGCTTTGATTTAGTTTCATAGTATTAATGTTCTATTGCATTTTGGTTAGCAGAAGAGACCTAAAAGGTACACTGAAAAAATGGTTCATTTGATTTACCCAATTTTCTTAAGGTAAGTGGTTGCAAACAATTAATATGGACTGAATTTAAACAAACAAATTAAGTTGAACATTACTAAATTTTATTAGTTTCAATTCAGCCCATATAAATTGTTTGCTACCACTTACCTTAAGAAACTTTTGTAAATCTAACTATTTTCAGTGTACTGTATTCAGATAATATTTTTGGATAATTATAAATAGTATTAATAATTCAATTGGTGCATTTGGAAAAATATGTATACAATAATTAAGATTAAAATATTGAATGATAGTAGGGTGAAATATACAGTGCTCAGCATATATGAGTACACCCCATTTTGAGAATGAATATTTTCATACATTTCTCAGTGAATATGGGTAATATATATTGGTGCATTTAAACAAAACAGATTCATCAAACAGATATATTTATTAAAATAATATTTTAGTCACAGAACATCTTTAGAAATTGAAAGATAAAACATTTAAATTCATGAAAAATATTGCAAAAAATGACAAACTACAACATTTCAACAAAATTGTATATATTTTTTGTTTCTCTTGATTTTTGCTATTTTTGAAAAATGTATTTAATATTTTTCCCTCACATATAAATTTGTTCTACTAGTTTTTGAACCATTATTGTAAGTTATTTTGTTAGATTAGCTCCAGATTTGGCTTCAATACTGACTAAACTAATGTATATGCACAAATATAATATTGTAAAGCTTCCTATAGAAAATATTCATTTAAATGAGAGATTTGTGGGGGGTGTACTCATATATGCTGGGCACTGTATAATATAGTTCTGTGCAGCTTTATAAACATCAGAAAATATGTCTTTTAGTAGTAAGAATTAGCACATTTTACCTGAAAATGATGATAAAATGAGGTTCAGAAGCATCTGTTTGGGGAGGCCAGCTCCCTACTCGTACCTGCCATCAAAAATTGTATTTTAGTGATCACATACATAATAATAACCTTTATTTATGAAGCAACTACCAATATCACAATCATTATACAAAAGCAATGAAATATCAGGCACAAGACAGCTCTGATGCTTATTAGTATTGCATTATTCAAGGTACTAGTAAAACTTTCAAATGGGCAAATTAAAAGAATTTTTTTTTAAATAACTGTTAAGCAAATGCATCACAACAAATGAAAATTTTGTTGGAGCATATAGCACTCAAATAGTAACAATGTAAAAGAAATGCTGTAAAATTTACAGTATTAGAGGTCATTTTTACAGTATTAATGGCAAAATTCCACTGTAAATTAACAATTACAACTGTGCTATATTTTATAATAAAATAAAATAATTATAATTGTGAATTTACAGTGCACTTGTAAATTTTACAGTATTGCTGGCAACCAGAATTGCCAGTAATACTGTACATTTTACAGCAATGCATTCGTGCATAATTCAAAGCATTTTCAAGCATGTAAATGAAATTCCTCATTCATAATAGTCAATTAAAGCTATTTACTTTCAATAAAACATCTGCACTATCTAGACATGCAAAAAAGCTTTAATTGACAACTTACCCCGACCAGCAGGGACGAGAAACACACCGCCCTGTTCTTACAGCCTGTCTCTTCTGATCCCAGCCGCACACACACACACATACACAGCTCCGTATCAAACCTCTCACACTCAAATGTCTCTGAAAACTGACCGGTCTGACCCAACAGAGACTCTCCTTTATAAAGCAGCACAGGAAGTCTCATTCAGTCAGGGTGTTTATTTCCTGTGTTAGCAGAAGCCGCCATTTCAAACTGCTCTCGGGTCAGTTTTCTGTTGTTTCTTACAATGGCTGAGGTCAGAATGTAGACGGTCTCTGATCAGGGGGTGAAAAAGCCCCAACGAGTCCTCCTGTCCTGCAGCCCACGCGCGGGACGCTCAGCGGGGAGAGGCTCCAGGCTCCCGTGTGTTAGTATTTATAGATGTATATTAGCTGTCTTTGTATTTAATGATGACAGGAAAGTGGGTCGAGTGTGTTTGATGCATGTAGCGTGTGGTTTGTGGATTTAGCGAAGAATGCAGGGAATGTGTGTTTGTGTGTTGGAGTGTGTTGTTGACCTGCGTGGGATGATCAGTATTGTCAGAGGGTCAGAAGTCCTGTCAGCTCTGTCCAGGAGTTCAGCAGAGCAAAACCCACAGCACACACTGACTGTCCAGGACTGGGAAATGCTCTCAGAGGAAGTTTGGGCAAACACTTCAGGTTGCTGAATGAATGTAATGACAAGTTTGTCTTTTGAGGAGTGAGAACAATGACCAGGCAAATATAAGATCAGTTTAGAGCTGTGCGTTCTAATACATTTTAGATTAACTTGGCAGCAAGATCATAGTCTCAATTCCTATATATTATTATAAAGGAAAAATTATATATTTATATTATTATATATTATTTATATATATTTATACAACAGTTCTGTCTGGTTCTCGAATCAATATCAGAACTCGTACTGCCTCTTCACTCTTCTGTATTACTCCGCCCACATAGAGTGACAGCAGATCAATAAACTCACTACAGTTTGACAAATATTGCAGCTGTTGGACAACATAATTTACTTTTGAGGTTTTTTTAGGCGAGAATGTAGTTGTTTAGATTGCAACTATGCTGTTTATTTATAAGGATAGTGCCTATTTTAAATATCTGTAATTTCTGAGATTCAGTGCGTCGGCAGCCATCAGCCTGTCATACAAAGCAGAGCAAAGACGGTTGAAAGACGATGGTGACAGGGACAGCATAATAAGTCCTTAGGGGGAAAAAACAGCATTTTCTCAGCGTAAGTTTTAAACAACAGAACAACAAATCACATTACAGAACAGAAAATTGACATTCTAAGTCGATCTCTCTCTTTTGTATGTTAGTGTTTGGTTTGCTTTGGCTTTTTCGGGGTTAATTATTGTGAAATCTGATTGCACCAGAAATACTGGGAAATTTCTAGACTGATAGCATTTCATGCCATTCAGCCTTATAATCTTAAAATCTGAGCAAAATCAACTGTTTTGTCATCACTTTAGACATCATTCTAGAGAATCATTCAAATACTTGCTTCAAAGTGACGTTAGTGAAGTATGAGCTGTTTCTGCTGTTCTGACGTCAGCTGCAGATGTGAATAAATGCAAGAAAGTAGTTCCTCATACAAAAGGATTTTTGAGACTCTCCATGTTTGGTTTTCTTTTTTATATACGTGATTATGCCATCGAACTGTCGTATAAACGCAATATCACACTTGTAGCAGTGCGATATGGCTGTATATGGTCACTGGTGAGACACTAAGGCACTCAGCCTGCGGCCTCATGCCAACGCATGCCTCCCACCAGTGCCACAGCCAAATCGCACTGCTACGAGTGTGATATTGCTCATATATATATATATATATAAGTGTATTTTTTATGTTTTAAGTGTACTTTTTAATTGAAATTATAAATAAGTATTAATAAAATAAGTAATATAAATATTGCTCCGGTTTCTCCCACGGTCCAACGACATGCGTTACAGGTGAATTGAATAAACTAAATTCTCCATAGTTTATGAGTGTCTGTGTGTGTGAATGAGTGTGTATGGGTGTTTCCCAATACTGAGTTGCAGCTGAAAGGGCTTCTGCTGCGTAAAACATATGCCAGAATAGTTGGCGCTCATTCCACTGTGGTGACCTCTGAAATAGTCCGAAGGAAAATTAATGAATGAATCTAAATATTAATTATATATATGCAAAAAATGCTGGGCTGCTGTATAGACTAACTTTGGGCCAAATATGTACAAACCCAATGTTGGGTTAATTTTTCTTATTCAATTTAAATGCTCGTTTTGGGTTTGTTCATAATTTTTGGGTTTGTCCAAATTTGACCCAATGTTGGGTTACAACAACCCAGCATTCTCTAGAGTATATATTGCAAGGTATTCATAGAAACAGGAATATAGAAGCAATAATATTTCAAATAAATTAATTTGTATTGATATTTACAAATGACATCATAATACATCTAATATATAATTGATACAAATGTTACAGCCAGGGCGTCACGGTGGCGCAGTGGGTAGCACAATCGCCTCACAGCAAGAAGGTGTCCACAGTCCAAAGACATGCGCTGTGCTATAGGTGAATTGAATAAGCTAAATTGGCCGTAGTGTATGTGTGTGAATGCAAGAGTGTATGTGTGTAAATGCAACACTGTTTCCCAATGTTGGATTGCAGCTGTAAGGGTATCCGCTGCTAAAACATACAGTATGCTGGATAAGTTGGCGGTTCATTCCGCTGTGGTGACCCTTGATTAATAAAGGGACTAGGCCGTAAAGAAAATGAATGAATGAATATTACAGTCAACCAATTCAATTAAATTGTACTAAAAAATAACAACGTAGTAATATTAATTGTGATTTATGTAAAGTTTTTTCATTGTAAACCTTTTTTTTAAGTTAAAAATGAACACACGCATTGTCGGTCTATGTTTTACAACAGGGGTGCCCAAACTCAGTCCTAGGCTGTGTCCGAAACCGCCTACTGCTCAGTAGGTACTACATTTGAATTTAAACGTACTACTCGGCCGTTAGAAAAGTGCATTCTATACAGTATGAATGCGAGAAGTATGAATGGAATTCGGACGTACTACATCCGCCATTTTGTCATGGTCACGTGACCTACCTGCGTCAGTTGTGTCGCTTCACTCCCATTCATGAATTCTCTCACGGGGCATCATGGGATAGCACAGCGTGCATGGGATGCGCACTTCAGAATCTTGCCTGTAGTAGCATACTTCTAGCATACTGATTTTCGAATTCTATGAATTCGGACATACTACTCGGCTCGCATACTGATTTTAGCGTACTGTATAGTATGGAAGTATGCGGTTTCGGACGCAGCCCTAGTGTCCAGAATAGCTTCAACTTCCTTCAACACACCTGCCTGGAAGTTTCTAGTATATCTAGAAAGAGCTTGATTATCTGGTTCAGGTGTGTTTAATTGGGGTTAGAACTATACTCTGCAGAACATCAGCCCTCAAGGACCGAGTTTGGGCACCCCTGTTTTACAACATATTCTTTCAGTCTTTAATTAATTTAAACTCAGTTTTCACACACTGAAATCTCACGTATTTCCAAAAACAACAAGCATCACAGGATTGATATTAATGAAATCTAGTGCATTGAGGATGCATTAGTAATCTAAATAGGCCATCATAAATAAGTCTGGAGATTGAACTTCCTAAAAGTAATTTGGAATAGACTGGCTGAACTTTTGTTGCACAGTAAACACGGCCAAAACCAAAGCCACAACCTCAGTTCTGACCCACATCCAGGTCAGCAGGTACAGCCAAATCAGGCCTCACCTGCCTCTCTCAAGGGTTGCCGGAAACTTCTGTCTGGCTTCCTGCGACAGGAGTGTGTGTGTGCGTGTGCTGCTGGAAGCTTGTTATGGGCAATAGGCGGAAGGAAATAGGAGAGTTTTAAAAAAAAAGTGATATGGGTGATATCCCTCTCTCACGACTGAAAAACAACTGAGCGACACCTAGAGAAATGCAGACCGCAGATGTGCAGGAACTCTGGAGCAGCTCCACATTTCACCACCACCCCCCTTAAAGCTTCCTGTGAGACATACACACACATACACACACACAGAGCCAGAGACGGGGATGAAACGCCTGTGCAGGACATCCGTCAATAAAGCCGGCAGGAGAATGAGACAGGGGATATGGGGGCCCGTGTAGGTCTCCAATAGCTTAAAAACAAGCGGAAAGTTACCTCACCTTCTTCACTCGCGGTTCACATAGAGTTTGGAGGTAAAACCTTATAAGTCACAATTAAGTTTATAGAAAATAAGCCTAAATTAGTTTTGTGAAAGGCCTATTTGTTAATGAAATGCTGCAGCTGATATTGAATTGTGCACGCTCATTTACACAGTACGAACATTGTTATTCATTAAAAAAAATGATGTTTGCTGTTTGTTCAAACTATTTATTTAAAATGAGCTGAAACAACACAATTCTTGAGTTTTTTGGGGAGACAACTTAATAGTTTTATGTTCAATCCACTTAAATTTGTAAAAACTAATAAGTTAACTTAATTCCTTCATGTTGCCTGAACACATCGATTGTGTGGAACCCAGCATTTTTACAGTGTTGATAAACTGTATATACTGTATATATAGCTATGGAAAAAAATAAGGAACACTGAAACTTTCTCAGTTTTTGTGGGATTTTTTGGTAAAGTAAAAAAGTAAAACATTTTAGTTTAATTCTATAAAGGTCTGATAACATCTCTTCCAAAATTCAAATGAAAATACTGTTATTTAGTGTTTTTTTTTTTAAAGCGGAAAATGATAATTGGTCACAAAAAACAAATACCAAACATTGATTTCTTAACTCTTCTGAATTTTAAACACCGGTATTGTGTTGTCTAAAAATGTATATAAACATGGCCCGACTGAAAACTCTAAATGACTGTAAATGTGTGATTTACATCATTGAATTATTAGGTTTCCTTTTGGAGACTCAAGTGGCTTAATTTGTAATATCACCTAAATTAATCTTGAAAAGTGTGCAGAAAATACAGTTTGGTGAGAATCAACCTTTAATCTGATGGTTTACTTAGCTAGATGTCGCAAATAAAAGTGCATGCTTAAAGGGTTAGTTCACCCAAAAATGACAAATCTGTTATTACTCACAAACATGTCGATTCAATCACCTGAGACCTTCATCTTCAGAACACAAATTTTTCGATAATATTTTAGATGAAATCCGAGAGCTTATTAATAACTTCTTAATAAGTCCCGTCTTAGGGGCCCATCACAGCGAACGCATTTTTTGCGTTGAGAGTTGCCTTTTTTGAAGAATTTAATAAAGGCCGCGAGTATTTTGTGCGCTGCTTATGCACCCTGCACGCCTTGCGTCTTTTTCATTCTCCAATCAAATGAAAGCAGAAAGTTTCCGTTGAGGTAACAGCAGTGTTTGTGTTGTCAAGACAACTCCGGAGACTTTTGAAGATGGAGGAGAGACTTGTGGTTGCTGTTTTGAGTTATCTGGAGCTGTATGACTTCACAAATCTTGAATATCACAATATAATTAAATATTAAAATTATATCAATATTCAATTCAATTAAATTCATGTTTATTTACATAGCGCTTTTCACAATATAGATTGTGTCAAAGCAGCTTAACATAGTTTTAGTAAAGTCCAGAATTTAGAGTTGGAGTCAATATCAGCAGCAATTAATTCAGTCATTGCCGAGCGACATAAAAAGCGCATCGCACTTCTTTTTTTCTTGTCAACAAAAAGACATTGAAGTGCACCTCATGCTTTTAGAACGTAAAATCGCGTTTGCTGTGATCGGCCCCTTATTGTGTATAAAAATGTTGAATTACCCGTCATAAACATGCACCCTAATATGATGCGGAACACATTTTTACAGTTTTTGTGCCTCACAAAAGTGTTCTTGGACCTTTGTGTGATTACAGTTGAAGTAGCGAAGTCACGTGGAATGTTTTAGCTTCATTACATTAAACATCTCTGGACAGATGCTGTCTATGAAGGATCAGAGAGCTCCTGGATTTTATCTAAAATATCTTAATTTGTGTTCTGAAGATGAACTAAAGTGTCAGGACATTGGAACGACATTCATTCATTTTCTTTTCGGCTTAGTCCCTTTAATATTCTGGGGTCGCCACAGTGGAATGAACCGCCAACTTATCCAGCACATGTTTTGGGCAGCGGATGCCCTTCCAGCCGTAACCCGTCACTGGAAAACACCCATACACATACACTACGACCAATTTAGTTTATTCAATTCACCTATAGCGCATGTCTTTGGACTGTGGGGGAAACCAGAGCACCCGGAGGAAACCAACGCAAACACATTGGAACGACATGAGGGTGAGAAATAAATAACAGAATTTCCTTATTTGGGTGAACTAACCCTTTAGTTTCACATCAAGTGTGGGATTAATTGCTATTTAAACATTGTAATATCATGTATAATATACAGTACACTTTGTCAAATGTGATTTTGGGCATATCTCAAAACTAATGTCTGTTTTAGGCCTACTATAAATAAAAACTCTGATGCTTCAATAATTTCACTCGAAGATTTTGAAATGAATCTTAACTATCTTTTACGTCAAGTACCATTCATTACAAAACTACATATACAGTTGAAGTCAAAATTATTAGCCCTCTTGTGAATTTTCTTTTCTTTTTCATATATTTCCAAAATAATGTTTAACAGAGCAAGGAAATTTTCACAGTAATTCCTATAATATTTTTTCTTCTGGAGAAAGTCTTTATTTGTTTTATTTTGGCTAGAATAAAAGCAGTTTTTACTTTTTAAAAACCATTTAAAGGTCAATATTATTAGCCCCCTTAAGCAACATATGTTTAGATTGTCTACAGAACAAACCACTAATTACCCCAACTTGCCTAATTAACTTAGTTAAGCCTTTAAATTTTGCTTTAAGCTGAATACTAGTATCTTAAAAAATATCTTGTGAAATATTATGTACTGTCATCATGGCAAAGATAATAGAAATCAGTTATTAGAAATTAGTTATTGGGGAAAAATATACAGGGGGCTAATAATTCAGGAGGGCTAATAATTCTTACTTCAACTGTAAGTGTTGCGGATTACAGAATTTGTCCTTGGTTTGCGCAGAGACGTGCTCTGTGTCTGTTAATGCGAGTCGGAAGTATCTTCTGGACGAGGGTGTTGAGTGCGTGTGTGAGTCCTTGTGCTGCTGTTTGTTTTGATGCCGAATAGATCAATTGTGTCTTTGGTGCGAGGGGGAGAAGAGAGAGAGAGAAAAAACAACAGAAGAAAAAACACAGAGAGGGAGATGTGGGTCTAGGCGACTTCCAGGCATTGTGCGAGCAACGGAAGAGAGGGGGCGGCCGAGGAAAAGTGAGACCATTACTGAACGAGCTCAGGCCAATTAGCGGAAACCATACAGTCTGTCAGACTGGCAGCAGCGTTATATAGATCAGAGCGGCAGAAAGCACCGCATTGTGAGTCTCTCATTATGAGGAGCTGATGGAGCTGCAGGACGGTTGAGTCATTACTGTTTATTTCCAAGCAGGAATCTAGGAATGATATGTGGAAAATTGTCGTTTTGACAATGATTTACTGAATGTGTGTGTGCATGTGTTGTGTGTGTATACATATAACCTAAGTTTACCACACTGTAAACTTGTTACCTTAAAATTTTTATAGTAGAATTCATTTATTTATCATTTTAAAAGACATTATATTTAACTGACTTTAGTTGAAATGTTAACTTATTTTATTAAGTTAAACTAACAACAAAAAAAACACTACCAGACAAAAGTCTTGTCGCCTATTTAAGTTTTAGAAACAATAAATAATAACTTGACTTCTAGTTGATCATTTGGTATCAGAAGTGGCCTATATGAAAGGCAAAGGCCTCTAGATTACATTTATTTTTACCAAAATAAAATATGATCATGCCTTGATTCTTAATTATTTAATTAGGAGAGTAATGTCTGACTTTGCTCAGAAAAAGTCTTGTCAATTAACAGAAAAAATGTACAGTATAGAATATAAAGTCATGGTGCAGTGGAAAAAGAATTAATATTGTGTATGACTTCCATCAGCTTGGAGGACTGCATCAATACATCTCTGCAATGACTCAAATTACTTAATAAAGTCATCTGGAATAACAAAGAAAGCGTTCTTGCAGGACTCCCGAGGCGTACTCACATTAGGCACAGTTGCCTTGAACCGTGCCAAAGCGCCATTGTCCCCCATCCCCTCTCCCCCTCGGCCTGCACTCACATTGCATTTTTTACCTACCGGACCTGAGCACGCTTACATCATCGATGATGCGACAAGCGATCTCGCTCAGCACAGTGGAGATTGCTTTAGTTATATCGTTTTGTATTATTTTTAGTCGTTTGAGATGCAGTGACACACAGTCAAACACTTTGCCGAACAGATCCACCACTTTTGACGCTCATAAATTATGATAAAAGTCATCGTGCTGCAGGTATTAGGAAGTTTGCTGAAGGTGCAGCTGACGTGCAGCGAGGGGTTTGCGGCTTTAATAAACTACGACAGTTTGTGTTCATTGAAAATTAAGAAACATTAATAAATCCATATGAAACAGTCCCCTGAAAAGTAACGTTGTGTCTTCAGTTTTGGGCTCAGGTAAGTTTTGCACTCATACTACAAGCGTACCACACCACAGGCAAAGGGAAGCGCTCTGGCACACCTCTTCCAACCTGGCCAGGGCCAGCCAACTGAACCGCGCCTGAGCCTGATTCAGAGCACTCACACTTCTCAAACGAATCGGGAAACGTGCCTGGGCACGGTTCGGATAGCATAATCATCTTTAATGCCTCCTCTTTCATCTTACCCCAGACATGCTCAATAATGTTCATGTCTGGTGACTGGGCTGGCCAATCCTGGAGCACCTTGACCTTCTTTGCTTTCAGGAACTTTGATATGGAGGCTGAAGAATAAGCCCTCTCCTGTGGTTTGTAATGTAATGGGCAGCACAAATGTCTTGATAGCTCAGGATGTTGATGTTGCCATCCACTCTGCAGATCTCTCGCACGCCCCCATACTGAATGTAACCCCAAACCATGATTTTTCTTTTACCAAACTTGACTGATTTCTGTGAGAATTTCGGGTCTATGTGGGTTCCAGTAGGTCTGCAGTATTTGTGATGATCGGTATGCAGTTCAACAGATGATTCATCTGAAAAATCTACCTTCTGTCACTTTTCCAAATGATCAACTAGAAGTCAAGTTATTATTTGTTGCTCTTACAACTGAGATTGATGACAGGACTTTTGTCAGGTAATGTATAACTGTTTTTTATATTTATTTTCATAAAATCTAAAAAATGCTGGGTTGATTTAACCCCAGTGTTGGATCAAATGTGGATTGACCCAACCTTTGATGTTAAAACGTGTAATTTAAACTTAACTGAAAAAACGAATCCATATTAAAACTAACCCCACACTCTTAAATGATTACTGCATGTTCAAATTATTTAAAATGAGTTGAAACAACATGATTATTAGTTTTATTGGAGAAGGACAACTTAATTGTATTATGTTCAATCCATTTAAATTTGATTAAGTTAACTTAATCAATTTGTTTTGGGACAACATGAAGGAATTGTGTGAAACCCTGCATTTTTCACAGTACATAATAAATTGTTAAACCCATATCTAAACCCATATTGTTGGTTTAATGTATTTTTATAATTCATTGAGGAGTCCCTTTGCAAAAACATTATAATAAATAATAAAAAGGGTTTTAGATATTGTCTCAACTTATTAATCATATCCCTTTTTATAGTGCAAAACTCGTTTCTTATTTTGTAATCAAATTTTGGAAAAATTTGTATATTAATAAAATAAAATAAAAAGTATATTAATTACTGCAGAAACGGCATCTGCACTTGTAATAAAGTGTCCCTTCCTGCCGGAGATTCGAGATTTGGACATATAAGGACATGGTTTGAGCTCATCCGGTGTGGAGTGTGGATGGAGGGGGTTGTTTGTCCTCTTGAGGAAGGTGGAAGGAGGTGGAGACGTGCACAAACACGGACAATGAGGAAAATTAGGATGTACTGAAAAGGATCACGCGTTTAGAGTGAGGGGGAAAAACATCTATTGAAATAAATATCCTAAATTCATCAGGGCATATGTGTATTTGATATTACATCTTTATGCTTTGCATTGTAAATTATTAGAATGGGCTAGAATTTAAAATAATGGCATTTATTTCAGATTGTAGTTTATTTATTCTTGTGATGCTGAATTTTCAGTGTCATTGTCACATAAGCCTTCAGAAATCATTCTAATACACTCAAAAAATTCTTGTTCAAACTATTTATTGAAAAAATGAAATGAAAGAAGAGAATTCTTAAGTTTTTGGGAAACAAACTTAATTGTTTTGTGTTCAATCCACTTAAATTGGTAAAAATAAAACTTAATACACTAAACTACATGTGACTCTATTTGAGTAAACTAAGAATGCTCTGCAGCAAGTTGCCTTATAATTTTAAGTTGAATCAACCTTTTTTTTACACTTTTAAATGAAGATCAAATGATTGGTGACATTATTTTGATAGTTTGATGTGAATCTTTGAACTGAATATTTTAGTCGGTGTCTTCTGTAAATTATGATACATTTATATATTTTTTTTTTGTCATTTATTTCTCAGAGAAAAAAAAGATACATTTTAATATATGCATTTAAATTAATTACTTAACAGCCTTTGGCGTGAAGCTCTAAATTGAGCTCAGGTACATTCTGTTTCCACTGATCATTCTTGAGATGATTCAGCAGCTTAATTTGAGTTCACCTGTGGTAAATTCAGTTGATTGGACATGATTTGAAAAGGCATACACCTGTCTATATAAGATCCCAGGGTTGACAGTGCATGTCAAAGCACAAACCAAGCATGAAGACAAAGGAATTGTCTGTAGACCTCCTCGAGGCACAAGGCTGGGGAAGGTTACAGAAAATTTCTGCTGCTCTGAAAGTTCCAATGAGCACAGTGGCCTCCATCATCCGTAAGTGGAAGATGTTTGGAACCACCAGGACTCTTCCTAGAGCTGGCTGGCCATCTAAGCTGAGTGATCGGGGGAGAAGGGCCTTAGTCAGGGAGATGATCAATAACCCATTGGTCACTCTGTCTGAGCTCCAGCATTCTTCTGTGGAGAGAAGAGATTCTTACAGAAGGACAACAATCCACCAATCAGGCCTGTATGGTAGAGTGGCCAGAAGGAAGCCACTCCCTGCCTGGAATTTGCCAAAAGGCATCTGAAAGACTCTCAGACCATAAGAAACAAAACTCCAGAGAGTGTGATGAGACTAAAATTGAACACTTTGGAGTGAATGCCAGGCGTTATGTTTGGAGAAAACCAGGCACCGCTCATCACCAGGCTAATACCATCGTGGTGGCAGCATCTTGCTGTGGGGATGTTTTTCAGCAGCAGGAACTGGAAGACTAGTCAGGATAGAGGGAAAGATGAATGCAGAAATGTACAGAGACATCCTGAATGAAAACCTGCTTCAGAGTGCTCTTGACCTCAGACTTCCAGCAGGACAATGACCCAAATCACACCACCAAAATATCAATGGCGTGGCTTCACAACAACTCGGTGAATGTCCTTGAGTGGCCCAGCCAAAGCCCAGACCTAAATCCTATTGAACTTATCTAGAAAGATCTGAAAATAGCTGTATTTCGTCGCCTCCCATCCAACCTGACTTGAGCTGTAATTACTGCCAAAGGTGCATCAACAATTTATTGAGCAAAGGCTGTAAATACTTATGTACATAAAATTTGCAACAATTAAAAAAATATTTTTTCACATTGTCATTATGGGGTATTGTGTGTAGAATTTTGAGGAAATAAATTAATTTAATCCAAAAACGCTGTAACATTATAAAAATGTGAAAAAATGAAGCGCTATGAATACTTTCCGGATGCACTGTATATTACACTTTTATTATTTTAATTGCTTTGATGATCAGGCTTGTATTTTATATTTAAAAAAAAAAACAGTCCAGAAATGTATTTTACTGTATGTTCCACAGAAGAAGGTCATACATGTTTGGAATGACATGAGGGTGAATCAATAATGACAAAACTATTCCATTATTTTCATTTATTTTTAATCATCTAATAAAAATGACAAGCTGCTCAAAATAATGCTAGAGTATGTGTAGAGAGAAGTTAAATATATATGCATTTTATTTAAGTGGTGAGCTTTGTATTCCTTTATTAATTTCTTTAAGACTTGACCAGATCCTTCATATCTCTGAATGAGAGAGTACGAAATTCAAAATATATGTTTAAAAAAATAACCCAATGACTGAGCCAGAAATTATTAACATTCCAAACCCCAGAAAAGCTCAAGAAAAAATCAGACTGTAGGTGCTCCCGGTATCGAGAACAATGTTTCTCTTAAAATACTGTGCCGGGATCATTAGACGAACAGCCAAGTAATCAAGATGTTTGCTGAATTGCCTGCAGCTAAAAATGTGGAAGATATTTCAGGTCATGAGTTATTTCTTTCATAACCTCTACGCAGCTATTCATAGAAGCTAATGCAACATTAACAATTATCATGCAGGAGATCTAAGAAAAATTCCCGCAATCAACAATACCCTATTCATATTCTGTCAGCATGTACTCATTTCAGACAACAAAAAAAGAAATACGCATATGCTAAGCGTAAACCTTTGCAATGATGTGTTTTGCTCATATTTTTAAAAATGTAAAATAAATGTGATAATGTTTGTGTACAGAGTGACATATGCAGAAAAATGAGTTCAAATAATGCACATGATGTCAACAAAATTAGCTTTTAATGACCATCAACCATCAAAATATGAGGAAAATGTTATTAAACGGAACAACTTTATGGACAGAAAAATGTACAACTTATCAAGTAATAGAAAAATCTTTTAAAAATGTTTTACATTGTAAAAAAGGATCTGTTTCATACAATCTATTTGTGTTGTGACAACATGAAGGAATTAATTTAGCTTATTAGTTTTTACAAATGTAAGTGGAGTGAACATAAAACAATTAAGTTGTCTGCCCAAAAAAACTCAAGAATTGTGTTGTTCAGCTCATTTAAATAAGTAGTTTGAAGAAACAGCAAATGTCATTTTTTGAGTGTACACTGTAAAAACAATTGGGTTACACACAATCGATTTGCATTGGGACAACATGGAGGAATTAAGTTATCTTGTTAGTTTTAACTAATTTAAGTGGATTAAAAAGTAAAACTTTTAAGTTGTCCCAAAAGAAAACTCAATAATTGTGTTGTTTTAGCTCATTTTAAAGGGCGCCTATGATGAAAATCATCTTTTGTAAGCTGTTTGGACAGAACTGTTTGTAGGTACAGTATAGTGTGTCCACTGTTGGGGTGATATAAACCCAACAAGTCTCTTTTTTAAAATTTCCGGACGTTAAAATAGGATTCAAATCCCTCCTATTTTGAGGCCGGCTGCAACGTGACATAGGAGTGCGGTTTTCCCTGTCCACCGAATTGATTGACAGGCACAATGTTTCTATAATAACATGTCCACAGAACATTATTTTTGCAAAAAAAGTATCTGTTTCAACTCTCTGTAATTTCTATAAGTTTAACGTTTTTAAAACAGAGCATTTTCCCAGAGATGGGTTGCAGCTGGAAGGGCATCCGCTGCGTTAAAAAAACGAGCTGGATAAGTTGGCGGTTCATTCCGTTGTGGCGACCTCGGATTAATAAAGGGACTAAGCCGTAAAGAAAATGAATAAATGAATGAAAACAGAGCGTGTTATAAAGACAGTAAAATCGCTATGTAATAACCACTATAATCATCAGGCCGCATGGTGTCAGTAAACACTAATGTGTGTGTGTGTGTGTGTCTGTGTGTGTACTGCAAACGGCATTTGTGTGAGACTCATCGTTTCAGAAAGGTTTGAATAAACTCCACCACAAATGCATGAAATAAATTTACTTGGTATTTTTGACTAGTGAGTTGGATTTTTGCTTCATCAGTGTCTGTCTCTGTCACTGACTGCTGTTTATCTGAAATAGCGCAGCTAAGCAAACACGCACGTGGGAGTGGTGGGCAAAGAGAAGCAGCTCATTTGCATTTAAAGCCACAGACTACAAAAACCGCTACACTGATCTCAAGACACCAAAAAGGACAAATTCTGGAGACTATAATAAATAATCTTTACAGACACATTCTGGAGAAACCAAAGGCTTATCTTACATCTTGTAAGGGGTAAAATAGGTGCCCTCTAAATAAGTAGTTTGAACAAATAGCAAGCATAATTTTTTGAGTGTATTATTAAAAAGCTCAAAGGAAATAATGTATACACTGACTACAATAAAATCAGTTATTAATATTTTATCAGTTCTCCCTTATATTTTCTCCTGCACATTTCTCAATAAGCATGTTATCTTATGTCATCACAATTTAAACAATTGAAATGTGGAGCACATATGTTCTACATCAAACACACAATATTCTTACCCTGCTGAAAAACAGTTCAATTGTAGATTAGTCATTTACTATCAGTTATTGGTGTTTGTTTGTTGCTTTTTCAAACTACTTGCTTAAAATGAGCTGAAACAACATAATTCTTGAGATTTAATTCTTGAACATGAATGAATTGTGTGGAACCCAGCATTTTTTACAGTGCAAGTTGAGCTTTATTGTCATTGCACTTGTGTCGACATACAGTGGAATGAAAGTTGTGTCTCACAGGACCATGGTGCTACATAAATATTCATAATCATAAATATGAAGACAAAACTGGATGTAAGAGCTATTTTAAACCTATATGGAGCGATAACCTAAGTAACTATAACTAACTATGCATATACTATATTAACACATAAGACAGACTTTACAAGTAATTTTACATAATAAAAGTAATATTGTGCAAGATGTTGTGGTATAAAAGAGAAATTTTATGGTTGAAGAAAACAAGCAGTCCAACATGATTTGTGGCACATTCATAAACATTGTTTTCCTTATTGAGTCAGGTAAAGTGTCTGGTGCATTTGGAGAGAAGAGTGTTTCTGTAGGTGGTTTGTCAAACCCACTCACCTGTGTGAGGCACACTTCAGAAATGCATCATGTTTTTTGCTAGAGATATGGAGTGATTGTATGAAAGTGTCTGATGCAAATGTGCAAAACTGGTGCAAGTGTCTGGGAAAGTGTCAGAGAGATGAAAGAGTGTGTTTTCTGCAGGTGGTTTGTCAAACCCACTCACCTGTGTGAGGCACACTTCAGAAATGCATCATGTTTTTTGCTAGAGATATGGAGTGATTGTATGAAAGTGTCTGATGCAAATGTGCAAAACTGGTGCAAGTGTCTGGGAAAGTGTCAGAGAGATGAAAGAGTGTGTTTTCTGCAGGTGGTTTGTCAAACCCACTCACCTGTGTGAGGCACACTTCAGAAATGCATCATGTTTTTTGCTAGAGATATGGAGTGATTGTATGAAAGTGTCTGATGCAAATGTGCAAAACTGGTGCAAGTGTTTGGGAAAGTGTCAGAGAGATGAAAGAGTGTGTTTTCTGCAGGTGGTTTGTCAAACACACTCACCTGTGTGAGGCACACTCAGAATTGCAGAATGTTTTGAGGTTTTCGTTTGGTTTTTATATGTTTAGGTTAGGTTGCCATTGTAATATTGCAATATTTTATCTCTGACGCTTTCACTTGCACATTATCAACCTAAATATGCTTACAAAAAAGTCATATCATTTTGATGACAGAACTCAGTTAACTTACACACTCATTGAATGTTATAAAGATGGTATATGGCACAGATTGGGTGTCTGAAGTCTTCCTCATCTTGTGTCTATTTGGAGAAATATTTGAGAGGGATAATGGTTTCAGACCAGCCGTTTCCTCTCTAGAGCCTTCAGCTTTGGCCTGATGGTCACGTAGAGTTTCAGTGGACAGATATGATCAAGACAGGATGTTAAAGTCGAGCACACAGTCAAAGGATTATTGGAGAAACCAAGAGAAGACAGTAAATCACAAAGTTGACATGAGAGATCATTTTAGCTTAATTCTGAAAAAAGAATTGTCTATGAAGGTCTGCTCTTTTGAAAATCTGAATTTACATATATTATTATAATGGCTACTACTACTACTATTTATTATTGTTATTATTATTATTATTATTATACACTATAATACATTATACATTATTATTATTATTATTACTACTACTGCTACTTCTACTACTACTATTATTACTATTTAATTCAATGTAACTCTTTTTTTCATATTGTACCAAATTTTAACTCGTACTGTATATAAATGTCCACTTTAATTTTTTGTAAAGGTGTAAATAAATAAAAGACACTATTTTAGTGTGTATTAAGGTTGTTTGTAGAAAAAAGAGAATTCTAAAGTCAAAACAATTTAGTGTAATAAAGCTTTAAAGGCATAGTCCACCCAAAAATAAAATATTGCACACAATGTTTACACAATTGGGGTTTTTTTGAGAGAAGTTATTTTGAGAAATGTTGAAAACTAGTAGCTATTGACATCTATGGTAGGAAAAACTACTATCAAAGTCAATGGCTACGAGTTATGTTCCCATAATTTCTCAACAAAAGGAAGAAATTCAACAGATTTGGGTGAATAATATTCATTTTTTGGTGAACTATCACTTTCATCACAACTATCATAATTTTTTCCTATTATCCTTCAAACCACAATGTGTTTTAAATGCAATATATAATAAAAATTTAGTCACTTATTTAGTTATATATTTTACAATGAATATTGTTTGACATATTTCAATCGGGTTTCAGATCAAGACACAGTACTGAAACAGCTTTAGTCAGGGTAATTAATGACCTTCTAACTGCTGATTCGGGGGTTTGCGGCATCTTGGTGCTATTAGATCTGACTGCAACATTTGACACTATTTGTCACAGCATATTGTTGGACAGACTTCAAAATTGGATTGGCTTATCTGGAACAGTGCTAAGTTGGTTCACCTCCTATCTCTCAGAACGTTCACAGTTCACACTCTGTGCCATGGTGTCCCCCAGGGGTCAGTACTTGGCCCACTCTTATTTAGCATTTATATGCTCCCTCTTGGACAAATTTTGCTAGTACCACTCCTAATGCTTCAACGTTGACACTTAATGCCTGTTTGGTGAAAATTTAAGCCTGGATGCAACAAAATTATCTCAAATAAACAGTTCCAAAACTGAGATTCTATTGATTGGCACCCCATCTAATGTTAATATGTGTAGTAATTTTACGCTTTCAGTTGATGGCTCTCTATTGTCACCTTCTCTGCAGGTGCTCAATCTTGGTGTACTTCTTAACGCTCAACTTAGCTTAAAATCCCAATTTAAACATTTAACAAAAACAGCTTTCTTTCACCTATGGAACATCGCGCACATTCAACCTTTTCTTTCATCACCTGATGCTAATAGGCTTGTCCATTTCTTTATCACATCGATTCGATTTTTTAAATTCACTTTTTGGAGGTCTACCAGCTAGGTCTCTCAGGACATTACAGCACATTCAAAACTCATCGTCACGCTGTCACATTACCCCTGTACTTCAACAGCTACACTGGCAGCCGGTTAAGTCACGCATTGATTTTAAAACCCTGATTTTAATATATATAGAGCGGCTCATGGATCTGCTCCTGGTTATATCTGTAATTTGGTGACTGTGTCTTCTTCTTCTCGCTGTTTACGGTCTGCATTGGGTCTCACTTTGTTCCAGCCTCGTTGCAGACTCAACACTATGGGAGGTAGGGCATTCTCCTACCATGCTCCTAAATTATGGAATGCTTTACCTATAACCATCAGGAATGCCAGTTCCCTGGACTGTTTTAAGAAATTGCTTAAGACTCATCTTTTTAGTATTGCTTTTAATCTATGAGGATTTCTGTCATTTTTTAAATATTTGTGTATTTTTGGTATTTTATGTTTTTATTGTTGTTCTATTGTTCTGTAGCGCTTTGAGTTTAAAAAAAGTGCATTACAAATAACATTTATTATCATTATTATTATTATTATTAAAGTAAATGTGCATTGATCTGTCTTACAATTCACCCATATTTCATTTGTATTTTCACTTGTTTTATTGTAAACATTAAAGTAGACATTTTACTTGCATTTAATATGCTTTCTGTGCCTATAAAATCCCTTTTGTAAATGTAATTAAATGTGGACACCAAGAGACATTTTGTCTTTGTCCCTTGTGTATTATAGTACACAGAGATTTGAGCTAAGCTGTAATCCAAGCAGAGTTCAAAGGATTGACAAATAAAACAACAGACATGCAGATTACAGTCTTGAGGATTATCCAACTGCTTTACCATTGGTGATTCAATCAAAAGCAGGGGGTTAAACAATAAATTCATCTATCAAAATGCCACCGCAGACAGCTAAGCATTCTTTTTTCTTTTTGAGGACAAGTGATATGCCCAGGATTAAGTTGCCTGAGGCAATAAATAAATCCCTCTTTCTCTCTCTCTTTACTACTGGCACCATATGTCATTCCAATATGGGACACACACAGCAGGCATCCCAAAATACTGTATTGCTCCAGGACACCCTGACATCTATGGCAAGCCAATTTAACATTTATTTCTGTAAACTATTTTTATTACTGCCATTTGTCTCTAAAATATCAGTAAGTACTCAGTTTAATAAAACCAATTAAAATTATGGGCCAGACACATTAAACTACTAAACAGAGGATATTAGCATGAGCACTCAATGTTTGTACTGAAAAACTGACTACTGCTAGCCTTAGTAAATCGCTTTGCATATTTAATTACTCCCCTACCATAAATGTTGCATCTAAAAGGGAAACTCCTACTAATGCATATGCAATGAGATCAGTCACAAAAACCATTGCTTCCACACCTTTTAAGTACTAATGTTTCACTGTGTGTCTTTAGTAAATCCTGACACCAGTACACTGTAACAAATTATATGACAGCGTAGGTTTTTAGTTCATTGTGACTTATTAAACTAAGCTAATCATGTTCTAACTTAATTTTATAGGTTAACGCAAGCTGTTTTAAGTCAGTTTAACATAATATAAGTTCAATGGACTCATAAGGTTAATTTGATTCAGCTTAAAAATTTAAGGCAATCAGGATTTTTTTTTTTTTTACAGTGCTTTACTAGCAATACTAGTGATTTGTGGCTGTTTATTCAACAAATAACCACTCAAGTTTTGGTCTCACACATTAGTACATTATTGTTTATGCACTTCTTGTATTTAGTCATGTTTGTAGTGGCTATATCTATTCCAAAAAGCAATTACAAATGTTTGCCTATTGAACAGTCCAGCAATTTACAGTCCAGCAATTATCTGTTCCAGTTGTTGCTTGTTCCATTTTACTTTTTAGTTTTACTTGTCAATTTTATTTGTACTGTACTGGTATATGAGAAAGTAGCACCTATCCCATATGTGATTAAGAGCCTGTCATATCCAGTGTGTGAATTATACACTGTTGATTAGGGGGGTCAATTTTTTTGGTAAGTTTGTGTAATACATGCTTCAGTCATTTATGTATTTATTTCTAATTACATCTACTTTATTAATAAAACGTATTAAAGTTTTCAGTGTTTTGAGGGATATTTTGTGTATTCTGACTTACAGTATCCTCTGATTAGCTATTTCAGATGTTACTGTACGTAACACTATACAAACTGAATCTAATTGGACTTTACTTTCAGGATATAAACAAACTTCTTGTGAACACTTACAATGTCTATCTGTGCTTTAGTTCTGCCAGTTTCAGACTGTTGAATTAAATTTTTCTAGCATAGACTGATTGCCGCGATTATGCATTAACAATGGTATGAACCGTTATAGGGGTGGTCAAATGTATATTTATATTATCTATTATTTTATTATTCACATTATTATTTAAGATACAAATCAGAGTGAAATATTTCTCAGTATTAAATAACTGACCCAAATATTTTCTGTACGATTATTGAATTATGGAGAGGGGTCTGGCTGCAGACTTGGTGCAGATGAAATCTGAGCTGCATGCAATGCTTTTGAATGGGCTCACCTAACGCCACCCATAACCCTACCAGTCACAGTGACATCACTAGCTCTATTGAATGCATTGTGTCTGACATTGCGTCTCTGAGATATGCAGTCTCAGCTTGCATCATAAAAGCTGCATCCAGATACTATTGGAATTATGGGACAAGCAACTACATTATTCAAGTGCATACCTATCAACCCTCCTGTATTTTACAACTATCATCCCGTAAAGGTATTTCCCGTATTTCTCCCGTATTTTTAATCTTTCTATGAATGGTGGCAACAAACATCAAAGGGCCGATCCTCCCTATATGCAAACCATACCACCGAACCACCAGGGGACACCCCTTGCTCTTAAATGTGAATCCATTCTGTGCTTGATTTCATTTAGGCATGAAAACATTTTTAAATAAATATAAAAATGGCAGGATTCCCTTCCTTTTCATTACAGGCACCGTTGCCCCTCCCATGCAATCCTCAAACCAGTCAGTTTATGTATCGGTGCGTGACTGTCAGACATGCTCCATATTGAGAAATAGACACTGTTTCCAAAACGGATTCTGTACACGCGATTTGGGTGCGTGTTTGACGAGACATATACACCTAATACAAATAATAATAATATCTAAACATGCCGATCTTGGTGGGTTTTCTTTTAAACACAACAAATTTTGTCTTAGATGAGCATAAACAGTTAGGAAAGCAATCAAATGCTTTCATTATAGATGTGTGCATTTTTAAAGAGACACCTCTGTTATTTAATGTAATCAAAAGAAAAATCAAATATATTTTTAGATTTTATTAATTCCTGTTTTCATCATGTAATCTTATATCTGCAGTAACGCAGGCTTTTGCTTTATTCTCAATGAAGAGAATTTATACTTGTACACCCTATATTGCACAATACTGTATACACCCTAACAACCGCCTAGCAACATCTTAGAAACGACCCGGAACACCCTAGCAACACCTTAGCAACCACTCCGAACACACTAGCAACAGCTTAGCAACCACTCAGAACAACCAAACAACTGAGTAGCAATGCCTTGGTAACCACCTAGCAACCACTTAACACCCTATCAACTGCCTTGCAAGAAACATGCCAATCCATACTAGAAACATGCTAACATATACTGTATGTAGTCAGGGCTTGACATTAACTTTTTTAATCATTGGCCACTGTGGCTAGTAGTTTTCCACCGTTACTAGCCACTCGCCATTATCACTAGCCACAATTTTGTTGTTGGGAAAATATATTTTATATGCATAAATTTGACTTTGGCATGCTAAAATGACTTCATTTAGATTTTGTGTTTTTTTCCACTTGCCTCCTCGTTTTTTGTTTATGAGCTTACTCAATGAGCATGAGCAAATGGGTTGTGCTTTAATAAAAAAGTGTCGCATTGCAATGAGTTTTCTTTCACAGGACTTTTCAGGGCTCAACACAATAAGGATTTACCTTTTTTTTCTCTGGCCACACCAAACTAATTATTTCCTTGCCACAAATTTTAACTAATGTGTCAAAACAAGCAAAATACTGTTGTATACATACACTTTTTATTCAACAAAACAGCTGACATTTAAACATATATATATATTCTCATGCATCTAAAACTATGTGGTCTGTTCTGGCTCCCAGATCACAAGTTAACTATGCATACAATAACATATTAAAGCAATGTTACTGTAAAGGATGATTATTAAACTATATTAACAAAAATAACAACAAGCAAAAGAAAGCGGGTAAAAAACATTCTGTGCGCGATAATGAAAGGATGTTAGGCCAATTAATAATCTGTTCAAAGAATGGTTAAAGCGAAAGCGACAAAAACTGCTGTTGCTTACAAAGAATCTCGAGCCCTTGAAGGACTGTGGGTGCACGAGCATCGCACTAGTTTCGTTTACAGGCATGGTTTCTTCGAGTGAGGAAACGGCACAGGAGCTTTTAAACACTTGCACGTATCAAATCATCTGTGCGCACGACACTAAAGCCCTCGTCAGTGAGTGAGGAAAGCCTGTCTCACCGTGCGCGTGATCCCCTCATTCGGTGCTCACCTATTTTCTTTTGCTCGCACGGAAAGCTGTTTTTGTCAATCGTGCTGCTTTTCAAATTCTAAGATCACATTTGTACGCATATTGACAAACGGTCGTAAACTAAACAGTCTAAGCTGTAGTGACGAGCCAGCACTGGCAATTTAAAAATGAGTTTCAACCAGCCAAAGTGGCTAGAGGGAGTGGCTGTCTAACCCGTCACAACCGAAATCTACCTGCATTTGGCGGGTTGGCGGGTGTTAATGTAAAGTCCTGTATGTAGTTATAACTGTTTCAATCTTCTTAAACTACTTCAATTATTTAAACTTTAAAAGTACTTCAAACTTTCAGGCTAGGCTTTCTCAAGCCACCATAAAGTTTGTCTACGAACTTTACTTTTCTAGTTCTAATTATAATTCTAATAATAAAACATTACTGAGCGTTTCAACTGTTTGTTTACAATGATTTTTGGGGGGGGTGGGGGGGTTGTTGTACCCAATGTTGACAGGATTGGTACATCTGCATAAATAAATGCAAGTTGTCATCCAATCCATCCTCTGCACTTCAATCACCGTCTGGTTCAGCTCAGCTGCCAAACTGACCTCCGTAGACTACAGCAAATAGTCCGGACTGCTGAACGAATCACTGGCACTACCCTTCCTACACTTCAAGAACTGTACTCTTCCAGAGTGAGTAAAAGGGCTCGCAAAATCACTCTGGGTGCCTCGCATCCAGCACATTACCTGTTTGAACTGTTACCGTCTGGTCGGCGCTACAGAGGACCAAGCACAAAAACAGCCAGACACAGGAAAAGTTTCTTTCCTCAGGCCATCTACCTCATAAACAGTTAAATATTCCCCTTCTGGGCAATAAACGTGCAATACTTTCTCATACGAACTTGTACACAGCACCTTATAACAATATACAATGCAATACTTTCTCCATTCGCATTGGTGCACAGCACCTTATGACCTGTATATTTACAACATATCTGTATACAATTCAACATCCAGATATATATATTTTTTTTACTTTCTGCATCTCTGTTTAATGTAATCGCCTTTTTCTTTTCTCATATTTATTTTGTGTTGTCACGCGTCACTTTATGTACACTGGAAGCTTCTGTTGCCAAAACAAATTCGTTGTGTGTGTGAAGCACACTTGGCAATAAAACTGATTCTGATTCTGAAGTTGGTGTAAAGGACGTTGAATGTTAAAACGGCTTGCCACGTGACGTCACGCGTTTGGACTGCTCCACACAGGCCTCTGTCAGCCGCTGCTGGATCCTTCAGGAAAAGTAGGTTACTAAAATGAAATCGACAGAGAACTAAAAAGTAGCTCAGAAGTGTAATGGGTCAGGTACAAACCGAAAGCGAGCACGTTTTGCTGACAGTGTTTGTGGTAGTGTTTCTTTAAGAAGAAGAAAAGATCTCGCATAAATCAGCCGACGCGACTTGCAGTATTCGCATTATCTAACAATCAAATAATGAAAACTCTGGATGTTACGTTAACCTACTCTCCAAAAACTGAACGGTTTGTGTTGCACGACTGTATCGGCTTTAATGTTTATAGGCGTGTTTGTAACAAGTAACAGTTGAATTGATATATCAAGTAAGTGCAGGAGACTTGAACACTGTATGAACTGAACTTTTTAACTGATACAGACAGACGGACGCTGCCCACTGGTTCATTTCATGAGCTAATGGAGAATATCGCTGATTTCATTTTGCAGATGAAAACGACCCGAGACGAGGCAGATGCTCTGTAGGCTGGGAGTCTGCAGCGTTTTCAAAAGGTACGGGAAATTGTTAATGTCCTATTGTTTAAATAACCCACTGAACACACAGGACGTCAGTTACCATAGATGAGTAGAAATCCGCGAGCGTCACGTTCATGTGCCGCGCGCTTCTGTCAAGCGATGTTACGGCAACGAATCACAACCTAAAGCAGACTGCAATTAATTTATTTTACGAGATAAAAATGGAGTCATATGGGAGATACATCGGCCTAACAAGCCACGGCTTTGAGTTCGAGCTTTCACTGATTGCAGTGCAATTCAAGGCGGTCATACTGGACGTTTCTGTGGTTAGAAACTTGTTTAGATGTTGTTCAATGTAATTATTATAGATCAGTGCAGAATCAATGTTTAGATAACATTGATGGTTAACAGTTGGTCATTACCTGGCCATTTGCTTGTGTAAAACCATCTTCAAACATCAACAAACATACAAGCTACCAGTTATACTAAGGTGGTCAAACTGTTTTGGGGGGCAGTTTAACTGGTCAACCAACATTACCAAGCTATTATCCTAAATACAGTAGTCAACATTCGAAGTGAATCAAAAATGTTTTTCAAAATTGTCCTAGGACAAGAATGGATGTTGTTCAATAATTTTAGGACAACTTTGATTAAAGGTGACGATCCCCTTCAAATGTTCACTACTGTAGTTCACCCTAAAATGAAGATTTACTCTTCCTCAACTGGTTCCAACCCTTTATGAGTTAATTTTTTTCTGTTGAGCAGAAAAGAAGATATTTTAAGAAATGTTAGAAACCTGTAACCATTGACTTCCATAATAGGAAGGTTACATGGTTACACATTTTCAGTATTTTTCAAAATAACTTATTTTGTGTTCAACAAAAAAAGAATATATATATATATATATATATATATATATATATATATATATATATATATATATATATATATATATATATATATATATAGGGTGCGAATTAAAGGGGGTTACCTATTTAACGCTTGATCCCCTCTGAAGGAGGTCAAAACAAGATCTATTGGGTGGTCAGTTGTTTAATACTGAGAAATATTTCATTCTGATCTGTATTTTAATGTTAATAATTAAAATAATAGATAATATAAATATACATTTGACCACCCCTATAACAGTTCAAACCATTGTTAATGCATAATTGCGACAATCAGTCTATGCGAGAAAAAAGTCTGAAAGTGGCAGATCTAGAGCACCATTAGACATCATGTTCACAAGACTTTTTCTCATAAAATAGGTGTTTACATCTATATTTATCCTGAAAATCAAATTAGATGCATAGTTTGTAGTTTAACCAACAGTAACATCTGAAGTAGCTAATCAGAGAATACTGTAGGTCAGAATGCACTAAATATCCCTCAAAATGCGGAAAACTTCCGTTTTTATTAATAAACTACATGTAATTAAAAAAGAAATACATAAATGACTGAAGCAAGTATACACAAACTAACCGAAACAGTTGACCCCCATCGTCAGTGTATAAACAGGTTTGTGACAAGTGAAGGGTGAGTAAAAGATGACAGAATTTTCAGTTTTGGGTGAACTATCCCTTTATCCTGGCTTTTCAAGTACAATTTCAAAAGAATTGTTTGATATATAATGCTTTACAAAATACTGTTGTTGGTGATTTGGTTGTGCTAGACTATCTTCAACCATCAACAAACAAACCAGATTGAGGTAAAGTTGGTTTTATATTCCCACATTTGTTCAGTGACAATATGTCAGCTCCCTATATTGTTTACCATGCCACTTTGAATATTCGGCCTAATATCACGTGCAAGTATGACTTGAAAATAACATTAGCACTATTTATTTGACTGTGAACAGTGTTGTACTTTGAGATCATTTGCTGCTAATATAATTTCACTATTTAGAATTTGCAAAGAATATTTTAGTGAAATTATATTATTAAGAGGAAAGTGCAAATGTGTGAAAAGAAAACCAACCAGTTTTACTAAAGTAGCTAAACTATAGATTTGGGCATGTTAACTGCTTAATCAACAGGTTACCAGACTACGCTCTTAAGCTAGATTCTCAGAGGACTTGTTTGTTTTTTAATACTTTTGTAAAATACTATTGTGTTTACAGCATCTTATATTGTTGTGAGGTTTGTTTTCATAAGCTTATAATAACAAGCACTCTTCAGCACTTGGATACACAAGCACATTGTCTGGCGAACACCTGATGGCACAAATGAAAAGTTGTATATTACACAACACTTCCTATCTTATTTTCATGGACAGGCTCTGTAGATAAAGTATTGTGGATTAAGTGTTGTGGACAATAGCTATTGTACCTATGGGAGACTCGAGAGCGGAACGAATACATTGCAAACGCTGTGCACCTGTGGGAATTGTATGTTTGTTTTGTGTGTGTGTGAGAGAGAGAAATGCAGTTTGACTGAGGAACCCTGGAATTCCCCTTTCGGCTGAGAATGGTTCCCTTTTCCTGCTTTTTAACTTGGTGCCTATTGTTATCATGGAAACCATGCGTTGCCACTGGAGACAAAGCATAAAGCATCAGTCTGTTTTGTGTTGTTACAGTTATGCATTTTATACTTGTTCGGGCAGGACTTCTATAGAGCCTGAACTCTTTGTGTTATATATTATATCTAATCATATTCAAAATGCACAAATAGTTGACTTTAAACCTAGGAAGTTGCACAACGATGACATGATTTATATGGTGTGCTGTTCTTGTAGAAGTCTGATATGTCTGGCCCCACCTGGCTGCCTCCAAGGACCCTGGGTAGCCCAGACAGAGACGCAACACCAATGTCACACTCTGGCCCCGCTCTCTACAGACCTCCAAAGAAAGGCCTGCCCGACCAGAGGCCCAAATATAACATGTATGACCAGAATGGTGGAACAGGAGGAAATGGCATGCCCATTAGATATATGGCTACTGGACCTCCAGGTAAGAACCAATAAACTTGTTGTTAAAGCGTCAGGTTGATCCTTATTAACTATTTTTTTAAATCTAAATTCAGTTTTTTTTTCACCCAATTTTATTTTTATGGATTCCATTTTAATGTTTAAATTAAATCCTAGTAATCGAAACTTGTCCGATAAGTTTAGATCTGTGAAACTTTGTGTTCATATTTTAATTGCTGAAACCTGGAATATTTTATCCTGAGCTATTCTCATTTTTTGTAAATAAATTGATGATTAATGATAATATTCTTCATTTAAAAAAAAGTGGAGACAGAATATCAGTATTTTATAAATAGAACCAAAATGAACATTTATTTAATCAATGGGCCAATAAAAGGCTCTTTTTCACTCTATGGTATGGCGTCATGATTTGGTATTGCTCAGTTTTGGGGGTTTTTCCCACAATGTTCTGTTTCTAGTACCTGATACTTTTTTTTTTTTAATACCAGCATGGATGACAATCCAAGTAAGCTGAATCATTACCGCAACAAAACGGACACATACTGCTAGGGATGCAGCGATATGGATTTTTTTTTGGCCGATATCGATAACTCTTAAGATTTGGAGGCCGATAACCGATATACTATAGCCGATAAATATAAACATTTCAAAATGTTATATTTTTATACAGTGAACAACTGATTTTATTTTTAAAAAGTTAATAAAAGTTTGAACTGATCTTATGAACTGAATAGCCTACTCAAAGCAATAATTTCAAAATCACAAGGTGATTATTTTGGCCTATATTCATGATTTCACATAAATCAGCATGCCAAAAATAAATTATTTCCTTTTGTTCGCATGACAAATTAACATGCAACTTGACTGTTGTACAAAAATAATAGGTTGAATGACAAAATAGGATTTAATTAACAAACAAGTAAAATAAATATATATTTTAAATAAAATAAAAGAACTAAGAACTGAAATCAGCATGTTCTTGAATAAAACGTTTTACAGTATTGTACAAATATGTAATGTCCAAAAAAGCATTTTGAGAGGTGTTTTGGCGGAAAGCTCAATTCAGATAGTATAACTTTAGAAAATGCGGCATAAATTCGTCCCATTAGGTCTTTTAGATTCATTTGAATACATGCAGGTGCTGCTTGTCAACCAGACAACGCTCCTATGTTCGTTCTTGCTGTCAATTGTGGGAAAATGATCGATGAAATGTTAATGATAAACCGCTGTGAGTTTGAATTTTTAACTGCAGGTGCTGTGTGATGTGCGCGCACGCGAAGCGAAGTTCTGTACAATTACATAATCTATCAGCTTAAAGATATCGGCCTAATTTTGAAAGCTGACCGATAACGATAACATTAAAAATTAACAATATGGCCGCCAGGATACCGTCCCTCCCTACATACTGCTGATCACTGAATGTTCTGAGAGAATCCTCACTACCAGCATCATTGGATTTTTGACACAAGACACCAAAATACCAAACTCGCTATATTTAAATAGTCAGCAGCTGCCGCTGATGTATTTTTGGTTCACATGACTAAACCATTTTTATGCCATCACCAGAAAAAAATAAACAACTGAAATTACAGCAATGTGGTCAGTAGAAGAGGTTCAGATGTTCGTCTTGTTGGTACTGTAGCTGAGTAGTGGGATGGGATGACCTGGAATAAAAAACGTTTTTCACTTTTACTAATCTGCAGTGGAAATCAGGGCTTTAGAATGCAACCTGAATTCTAAATGGTGTGACAAAAAAAAATCTGAGCTTGTACCGGTGTGGCCAGCCATTCTAGTGCAAAAAACTTTTCGTGACTATGGTTCAGCAGACACGCATTATGCTCATGTCATGGTTAAACTAGTCAGAGATAGTGAAGGGTGGTAGTAAGTTAACTTTCTTGTTTTTCTTGTAGAATTGTGCTTAAAATAAAGAGCTTGATGTTGACCAGTTTGTTAGTTAACCATTTACAAGTCAATACTGCCTATATGAATAGCAATTAAAAAAAAAAAAAACGAACTTGTAAAATTGTGGTGTTAAATGCGATACAGTCGAAAATTTGGGTGAATTTAAGTTTTGTGCTGGTGCACCTTAGAAAATAATGGCATACCAGTCCAAAAAGTTAGACTGTAGCTCTGGAAATGCTAACTGAGCTGAGCAGAACTGAACTGAAGTGAGTTGTGGTGAATCGTACTTTACTCTGCAGTGGAAACGCAGCTTAGACAAATTTTGCCAAACAATGTTGATATTTGAATGCTCCAAAACAAACATGCCCATAACCCAGCTATTAACTCTGCTGTTATTAAAAGTTATAATTTTTGTTTCTGCCACAGTTTCCTTGTTAAACCAAACTTTCATATTGACATGCTGTGGTGAAGACATTTGAGTTTTTGTGTGCATGAAATAACAATGGCTTATCTCAAATAAAATGGTAAAATGCTCATGAAGTTAGTCAAATTTTCATGTTCTCAGATAGTGAGACTGATGTTACACATTCTTGTCTATGTGTGTAGTAAATGAAACCACTCTGCTTTGTCACAAGGAGATAAGCATAACTTTCAGACTTCATATTTAAACAGTGTTTTTGCATTTGAATATTTACATACACTAGTCCATGTTGTGATTAGGTGTACAGTCCTTTTTATTTATTCATTGAAATTCTGACATATCACAATTCAGATATAGATTTAATTCATGTATGATTGGATTTTTTGATTCTTTCTGCACTACAGTACAAATATCATACAGCCCTAATCATATTTGAATATTCATGGTTAAATCATTTTATTGTGTTAACTCTCTTTTAATGGTTAAGCAAGGTAATCAAAATTCAATTGAAGTGTTTGATCAAATAGCTCATTTAATTTGATTTGTTTACACTTTTAAAAACTCTAATGCTATTTTGAATTGGAAGAAAGCTAGCATAGCTTTAAACATAACATAATTAACAAAACATAAGCATCCTGCGCTTATGACAATTTTTTTTAAACATGGTTGGAAATTGTTGGTTTAAACGTAATCTGTTTTGTTGTGTTTAAAAGAGGCATGAATATTGTCAGTCTGTGCATTGTAACTTTACCAATGTGTGTATGCTTAGGTGGAGCCATGCAGCATCAGCATCCAGATGATCGCTCAGGGTCTGCCACATATCATCAGTTGACCCCCCAGTTAGGAGACCGATACTATGCCCCAGGGCCCAAAGAAGACCCCCACACCTGGAACCCCCGCATGACCAGCCATGAACTCCATGTCAGTGATACCCACACATTCATTTATAATTAATTGTAGTGCATGAGCAGGACTTGTTGTGTAGTGTAAATATGCTTCAAATTGTCAGCCGTTACCTTAAACAAAAGGAGGGAGGGAAAATATATCAAGAAAAATGAAACTCATAACTCATGCTCTTTATTACACTTTCTAGAAGATTTAGGGTGTGTTGGAAGGTTTGGTTTGATTAAAATGATCTTTGGTTTGATTGCTATGTTAGTGCCATTCATTTGAATAAGTATGAGCCCTGCCATTTGAACCTTGATGCACACCAAACTAGTGGACTGAGACACTTTTTAAAATAAAATCTGATAAAATATCTTTCCTTTAGCTTTGGTTGTTAGTGCAAGTTTTAAGTGAAACAAGTCTAAATGTAATTTTGTTATTATTATTGAGCACGCACATATGAACTCGTCTTTATAGATTTACAATTTACAAAAAAATCCTAATAAAAAAATTAAATGACAATTTTGCCCTCATTTACTCCTGTATGATTTTTTTTTTCTGAGCCCACAAAGATAATTTGAAGAATATTGGTAACCAAGTGGTTTCATTTCCCATTGACTTCTGTAGCATTTGATTATATCATGGAAGTCAATCGAGGAACAGAAAATGCTTCGTTGAAGGCATAAAAGTTAGTGTTTCATACAGGACAGTCATAGGCCCTGTTTACACTGCCAGTTAAAAGTTACCCAATTCAAAATTTTTTTGCTTAGATGTGAGACAGATCGGATCCAATCTTACGGGAAAAAAAACGCATGCATTCGGATATTCAGAGATAGGTTTCAGGCCTAAAAATCAGATATAAATTAAATGTGTGACAATGCGACTATCATGTAAATGGGCAGATCGGATTTATTGAGGCATTCCATTTTGTACGTCATTAAACTTGCGACAATGTGGTACTTCTCCGCAGTTTAATGACGTAGAAGGAAGAGCGTGTGTGGAGACGCCGACGCGGTAAACAACAACAGGGTTTGCTCATCCTAAAATTTCGGACCCACTGCTCCTCATTAAAGCCTGCCACAAATTGCTCAGACCAGACCTGAGATCTCTTTCATTGCCACAAATTCCTCTGAATGGTGCAGGATACCATATATAAACCATAGGCGCAAGCTGCGATGACGACCCTTTCCCTCCTCCTCCTCCATCTCAAAATCATTTTAATGTTGGGCAAACTTCGCATATTTCGCAGAGCTAAAAGCAAGACAATTTCTTCCATCGTGGTTAGTGTGGCGCAGATGCTAGAACCCGCCTTTACGCATGAGCGATGTTGTAAATTGTATGGCAAGTGTAAACGCATGAATCGGATATGGGTCACAATTAAAAGAACGTGTAAACCAGGTGTATCCGAACTCGGTCCTGCAGGCCAGGAAGTTTCTAGTATGTCTAGTAAGAGCTTGATTAGCTGGTGCAGGTGTGTTTGATTACGGTTGGAGCTAAACTCTCCAGGATACCGGCCTTCCAGGACCAAGTTTGGACACTCCTGTTGTAAACAGACAGGCAAAAAAGATATAGGCAGCAACTCGGAATTGTGCATCAAGACCTGACTGTGTAAACGTGACCATAGAAAACTAAAAGATGACTGAATTGTCTTTATTGACCTTTATCATTTAAAAAAAAAAAAAAAAAACGTACATTACCCCCACCTATTGTCATTGAGCTTCTTGCATGTATGATGAAGTGTGTTTTGTTTATGGCTGTTGTTCACTCAGAATCGGGGATCAGAGAAGCACATCTCTACTATTGATGCAGATATAGACTCTCTTACATGCATGCTGGCAGACCTGGACAGCCACCCTCAGAGCTCAAGCACACAGGTAAAACACATCTATGCTGCCAGGAAGAATTGCACCCACATTTTCAAATATTTTGTACAGAACCAAAATAAACAATGTTGTTAATCACATACACTACTGGTTAAAAGTTTGTGGTCAGTAGGATTTTTAAATGTTTACATTAAAATTTTTAAATGTTACATTTGTTTCATCAAAAATACAGTACAAATAATAAAATTGTTAAATGTTTTTGCACTATAAAATAACTGTTCAAAAGTAGTTTATCATTTAATTTAATCATTTATTCCAGTGATTTTAATAATGAATTTTCAGCTTCATTACTCCAGTCTTCGGAGTCATATGATCCTTCATGAATCACTCTAATATTCATTATTATTGTTATTATTAATAATATTATTATTATCATTAATGGTAATAGTAATAAAAGCAATAATGACTGGAGTAATAATTTCATTTGAAACTACATACAATAAGTAATAAATAAATATTTAAAAAATAAGTATTTTACAATTTTTTATGTTTTTTACATTTTATAAATGCCAGCAACAAAATCATTTAATTTAAATTATTATATATAAAAATAACTGACCCCAAACTTTTCACCAGTAGTGTATATATTTTTAAATGTACCTATTTTTACACAGACAATATAATTTAGGCCAGGGGTGTCCAAACTCGGTCCTGGAGGGCCGGTGTCCTGGAGAGTTTAACTCCAACCCTAATCAAACACACCTCTGAAGCAGCTAATCAAGCTCTTACTACATATACTGGAAACTTCCTGCAGGTGTGTTGAAGCAAGTTGGAGCTAAACTCAGCAGGACACCGGCCCTCCTGGACCGAGTTTGGACACCCCTGATTTAGGCAATTCACTCCTGTATTAAACATGTTTGTCACCCCTTAAAGGCACAAAATGTAATTTTGACAATTACAACTGACAATTTTAAACTAGAGTGTGCATATTCAAAACAAGCAAAGACATATGCTGCGTCCCAATTCGCATACTTATACTACGACCTAAAAGTATGTACTTTTTTTGTGGAGGAAAAATATATACTTTTGAGTGAGTAACAGAAAAGTATGCAAGCTTTGGGACATACTACTTCCTCGTTACACAGATCGTTGTGTTGCTTAGTTAAGAGCCCTGTCAATCATCTACATTTCTATCGTATTTAATTTCCTACCTTATTGGAGAAGCAGCAGCAGGATAATCTCCCATTCACGAGTCTCTCATGCAGAGAAATCTCCTCAGGTGTTTGGCTAATTCTGCATTCAGACGGTAATGTCCAAACACGTCTTTATATAAGTTCAGTATTGTTGTTGCAGATGAAATATAACACAGACAACACCATTTAAATATTCTCCAGTGGGCTAGATATTAACTAACAGTCATACAAACATCTTTACCGAAGCCTCTCTGCTTGACCGTTGGTCTCGCGCGTCCATCGTGTTTGTAGTTTGTTTACACTTTTCACCCACGTTTTGTAGTTCTAATCGAATTCACGTCCAACGCGCAATGTACTGTGGGTAATATCAGCGGTTAGAGCATGGACGCTTCTACACTTAAAATTTTGACCGGAAATAGTAAACCATCCGGGAGTTTTTGGCATACTCTTTTCAACATACTACGATTTGGGACATACTAATTCTACTTTCACATACTATTTAGGACGGATAGTATGCGGATTGGGACGCAGCAATAGTTTGATGATGCCATTACTGAGTGGTCATGAATCATGGGAGTTGTCGTCTTCATTACATCCTATGGGCATAAACCATGTTCATGGAAGAGCTATTCAAGACTTACAACCATGGTAGTATGAAGCAGAATAAGGCTAAGAGCAATTAAAGCAAAACTACTTTTTAAAATATATTTATTACCTGTTTTTTTTTAGTCCTGTCTCTGTAATTGTGTTGCACTGTAGAAGCTCTGTCACGAAAACAAATTCCTCGTATGTGTGAACATACCTGGCAATAAAACTCTTTCTGATTCTAAAGCAATTAACTGATGAGGGATGAGTGCAGTGCAGCATGACAGCAGCAGAACCTTTATTATGCCCCAATCCACTGCTTTTGGTTCTTCTGCTCATGATTATGTGGAAAAGAAGCAGTGCTGTTTTATCATATTAAATACATTTTATGCTTCTGTTATAATGTTGCTCTGTGCTGTATAGGGTTGTCACGATACTGGAATTCGGTACTGAAATTTTAAAAACGTCCATTTTCCGCTAATATTGAATGCTGTTGAGCACGTTCTTAAACAGCTCTGATTTGCCATTGTGTTCACGTGCTCAACAGTGTTCACAAATGCTCCAGGGTCCCTGTATTTGTGGTTACACTTCAGTAAACAGCAGTGAGTTCAGAGAACT
Source organism: Danio kyathit (assembly GCA_903798195.1). NCBI lineage: Eukaryota > Metazoa > Chordata > Actinopteri > Cypriniformes > Danionidae > Danio > Danio kyathit. The sequence goes on along the minus strand of LR812525.1, from coordinate 24,265,209 downwards.
GATGACCTTCACGACAAATCACAGTCATTTCTGTTGAGCACCTGAACACAATGGCAAATCAGCGCTGTTCAAGAACGTGCTCGACAGCGCTCAAATGTTAGCAGGAAATGGACGTTTTAAAATTTTTTAGTATCGACTGGTAGCAAATTTCAGTATCGTGACAACCCTACTGTGCAGTCTAATAAACACACAACATATCAAAACGTTTAACACTTTGAATTTCCGGTTTTGTTTTGATAAAAACATGGAAACACAGAGTGTGACATCATTAGCATGGCCACACAGACAGTCACACATTTGAATATTCTTTTGGCATAAAGCAAAAAAGTTAGCAAAATAACTAATACTGTTCGATAGTTTTTTATTTTATTTTTTATATATATTTAGATTAAAAAATCTTACATGATGTGACAACATCTTTATGCATTTATATTTATGTGGCGTTTATATGGTGTGATTTGTTTATTTATTTATTTTTCTGTAAAATTTTTAACTTCTGATGGCCCAAAATTTGCAGACTGACTGAATTTTTATTGCTTATTACCTCATCTATACTTGAAATCAAGGCAAAAGTTGAGTAGGGAATGTATGAGATTATGGCATTTTCACATTTGAATTAGTTCTGCTTTTGTTTGCTAAATCATAAATTACTTCTTTGTGTAAAAAAAATCCTGTCTACTTTTTTCCCAACAGTTGTATGACAATGTGCCTTACAGCAAGCACCTCCCTATGGACCGCTATAACCCTCCCAACCAGATGGGGGCTCCACCACCAGGCAGGCCCTCAATGGTCTACCCGCCTCCCCTTCAAAACCAGTACCACCCCGCTCCGCCTTACACCTCTACACCTCAGCAGGACTATGTCTACCCCTCCGTCTCCTCCGTCCACAAACCTTACCCACAGCCAGTGCCTGCCTCCTACACCACTGCCTCCACCCCAACCGGCCCACGCTTCACCGTCCAGGTGAAAACCGCTCAGCCAGTCACATATTCTCAAAGCGGACGACAGGCGGAGCAGGCTTACACCCCACCACCGCCTCGCCAGCATCCATCTCGCCCCCCTCAACAAGACCACATCAGACCGCATTATGAGCCGCAGGGACAGGGCTGGTACCCTCCACCACCTCCTCCTGCCCAAGAGCCACATGGAGATCCAGCCGCCTATAAAGGGGCATCTGGCAATATGGCAGGAGGGAGAGCAAGCCAGGGGCCGCCAGTGAAGAAGAGCCAAGACCAAGTGTCAGCATATCAGTCCAGCAAGGTAAGACTTTGTTTGGCGCATAGATGTGCATAGTTAAAGACCGAAGCATTGAGTCTGTACCTCACTTTAAAAAAAAAAGCGAGAGGGTCGAGGGTCCAAAAGCATTCACTGTGTGATGAAGCCTATTAGGGGCCGATCATACCAAATGTGCTTTTCCGTTCTGAGAGCGAGAAGCTCACCACACTGCCTTTTTGCTAACAAGAAAAAAAGAAGTGTGCTGTGCTTTTTAGGTCGCTAGGCAATGACTCAATCAGCTGTGTATTGTGCGCGAGTGTTGCTATTAATATTGTTATAACTGTAACATTTATTAATATTGTGATATTCACGATTTCTGAAGTCATACAGCTCCAGATAACTCGAAACAGCAACCATTAGTCTCTCTTCCATCTTTAAAAGGAAAACACAAATACTGCTGTCACATCAAGGGAAACACCGCCTCTGCTTTCATTTGATTGGAGATCTAACATAGCGCGCTTTTTCCCCTCAATGGCTTGAGACTATTAGTGAACCATTCAAAGGATGCACCTCTCAATGCAAAATTTGTGTTCCATGTGATCAGGCCTTACTGGGCATTTACACTGCTGCTGACCAGAATGTAAAAATTTGCTCTGTCTACCCTGCTAACAATGTTGTGTGTTTACAACACTGTCGGCGAGAGCATAATTCATTTTTGCTGCCCTGCTGTTGCAAACTGTTTTCTAAGCAAATATGCTAATTGTTTGTGTAAAGAGGCTTTTGTGTTCATGCTTAAGTGCTAGTCTGACTTTAACACACTGTTAATAGTAGATGTTTTCTAGCCTTGATTTTCACGTTAACCTAAATATGTGTGCATTCTACTTTACAAACTGGGAAACGTGATTGGATCCAAAGTTTATCGTACTTCGTTCTCTGGAATTATCTTAAGCAGTGGACTAGTACATTCTGATAGGTTGCCACTGAAGCATGTAATAGCTAATTGCTATAAAGTTGATTTGATTTCAATTCATCTTGATGCCCATACTATCCAATAGAAAACAGTCCATGCTGATTGCCAGCACCCATTGTGAAGTTAATAACTTCCGGATAGATTGTCGTTCTCGGTGTGAACGCACGGTTAGAATGCATTTAAAATGAGCCTATAATTCAAGTAATTGAAGCAAAAAATGACACTATGGGCTATTGTTTTTATAAGGTGTAAAATTTTTATTTTAGCTATTTTTATTCAATCATTAAATGTAAATGTCTCTTTATTTGGAAGTAACAGTAATTTCAGAATTAAATATTGAAGATGGAATTGTTTTAAGCCAGTAAGATTATTATTTTAGAAATTTATAGCTGGATAGGGTATATGCAGAGCTAGTGTTTCTTCCCATACTGATAAACTTCCGGTGAATGGTTAATGTGACTTTTTTTCCATATTATAAGGTTCCTTTTACAGCATTGATGTTGTAATGTAATTACAATACAATCAGTTAAATAGACTTTGGCAATCATTTAGTTGCTCAAGCGCAAAACGAGACAAAAGCCGTTTACTCGCACGCGCCCGTCAGAATCGGCAGGCTAGCGCAGAAGCTCCATTGAATATACTGGGGTAAAATAAATCATCATATTTTAAAGACATGATGGGGAAAAATGTAATTTAATGCAGTGCTTCTTGTACAATCTGAGAGACACTTCATATCGGATATCACTCAGCCAGTGGAGATTGCTGATTTTTAAAGAAAACAGACCTTAAACGCGCTGATTTTGCAATGGAATACAGTTCACCGGAAGCGCTTAACACAGGTAACTGACAAATGAACAGTCCTTTAGCATACTTCGGCATATACCCTATTGGATTTGAAATGAGGTTAAAAGGTACTGGTGTTCATTTGTGGTAACCTAATCTATACTTGAATGTATTTTCTGTTGAAGATGGCATGTCATATTTTTAAATGTCCTTCTAATTATACATTTGTTTGATCAAGTTGCGATTTAGATATAAAAATATATTATCTTTGAATTTAATATCAAACAATGCAGTAAAGCTAATATGTTTGAGTATTTCAGACAGTCAGCACAACACAATATGTGTACATTAAAGCACAATAACTGTTAAAATTATCATTTAAAATGTAGAATGTAAAATGTTTAAACTACAGTAAAACCTTTCATTTGACATGATAGCAATGTGATTGACTTTAATTATGAAAATGTGCAGTTTTGCAAAATATACTTTTAAATAGGACTTATTATGCCCCTTTTTACAAAATAAGTCTCTGATGTCCTTAGAGTGTGTATGTGAAGTTTCACCTCAAAAGACCCCACAAATAATGTTTTATAACTCTTTAAAACTGCCCCTTTTACGCTTTGATGCTAATTGTGCCATTTTAATGACTGTCGCTTTAAATGTAAATGAGATTGTGCTCCCAGACCTCTTTTTAAAAGAGGGTGGATCTACAAATGCCAATGTGTCAGCATAGTGGCAGATTCAAAAACAAGACTAATGCTCTCCCCCTGATGACATGTATAAAGGGAGAATGTCAATCAAAGTGTTTCTGCAGACTGTTTTTATGAATTGTGATTATAAGAGATTGAATTAATACATTTTTACCTTTAGAAGCTGGTTATATTAACAGAATGTTGCCACACAACTGCGTTTAAAACCCCTTATAAAAGTGTTTTTTGCATAATAGGTTCCCTTTAAGATTTGAATTACAATAAAGTGCACTCATTTTTCACAATGGTTGTGAGTGGTAGTATGACTTTTTTGGACTACATAGTATGAGACATAAAATAAATTGAAGTAATAAACTCAGAGAAGATCTGAATGAGTAAAACTGAACAAAAACCTAATGTAGTCAGTTTAACAGTGTTATTTCATGTTCTGCCAGCAGGGGTCAGCACCGCATCCAGAGGAAGAATTGGATCGACTCACCAAGAAATTGGTGTATGACATGAATCACCCCCCTACTGAGGAGTATTTTGGTATGGTCCCATGTTTTACATCTTCAGTAATGCATTTCTGCTTACTTTATGAGGTTCATGGCTCGATCTTTTTTTTTCTCTCAGGTCGATGTGCTCGCTGTGGGGATAATGTTCTGGGAGATGGCAGTGGCTGTATTGCCATGGAGCAGGTGTTTCATGTGGAGTGTTTCACCTGTATCACCTGTCATGCCCGACTCAGAGGCCAGCCCTTCTATGCATTAGACAGGAAGAGCTACTGTGAGAACTGCTACATAGTACGTTTTTTGGTCTTTTTTTTAGTGCTTTTAGTTCCTTCTGTAGCACATTTTTCATATAAAAAAAATCTCTCTCCACACAGAGCACACTTGAGCGCTGTTCAAAATGCTCTGAGCCCATCCTAGACCGGATCCTGAGGGCCATGGGCAAGGCGTACCACCCTCGCTGCTTCACCTGTGTGGTTTGCGGCTGTTGTCTGGATGGAGTACCTTTTACTGTGGATGCAACATCTCAGATCCATTGCATTGATGACTTTCACAGGTATTTACCCTCTTCTCTTCCTAGATATGACCTTAAACCACAAATCCAGACTTAAGTTACATGGGTATGTTTGTGGGAATAGCCAAAGTACATTGTATGAGTTAAAAATATTGATATGTTTCTTTATGCCAAATATAATTACACTAATACGTAAAGGACATCTTTAATGAAGACATTTTTTAAATTTCCTACCGTAAGTACAGTAGTAAACATTTAATGGGTGTTGTTCAGTAGTTTTAGGACAGCTTTGATGAAATGTGACAATCCACTTCAGATGTTGACTACTGTATATCAGATTTTTTAATTCATTTATAGAAATCTGCATTGCAGAGAACTTAATTTGGACAACTGTAAAGGCGATTTTCTCAACATTTAGATTTGCACCGTCATATTCCAGATTTTCTGAATTTATAACAAAGCATAGATCAAAAGACAGCTTATTTGTTTAGCTTTTAGATGATGCATACATCTCCCTTTATTTCCCCCCCCCCCAAACATTACCCCTATGCCTGTTTTTGTGATCCACGGTAATACATTGCAGGGCTTGAAATTGCAACCATTTTGGCCACATTTGCGCCCCAAATTTTATCTATGTGACCTCAAAATATATTTGGGAGCATTTGTGCGAGTGCATAAAATTGATGTTGTGCGACCAGTTTTCACAGCAAAATGTTCACCACATGTGCAGAATTAGGAGGCATTCACGCATTAAGCATCTTTGCACCTAAAAACACCAAACGCAGCGCTCAGGAATGGTTTAAAACAGTTGACATGTCAACTTGCTGCAGTAAACAAAGCCCGCAATGCTTGCCCCGCCTTTAAGCTCTTCTTATTGGCCCACTGCGCTAGCACGGAACGCGAATGGATTGGTTAATATCAGCTGTCAATCACTCTGTTCCGATGACAGGGAGCTACAGCCGTGAAAATGTGATCTGGTTCTGAGAGAATGAAAACAACACAGACAGATTTAGTTTTAAAAACCACCTAAAGTTACAAATAATGGCAGATCTGGTTAGCATGTAGTCTGGTTAGTCATGTGGTGAATGTCAATCCAGCATTTACACTTTTTGAAGAGTGGATAAAAGACTTCCAGTGTCTTTAAGTCTGCTATGAAAATGACTAAAGCATTCACCGTAAAGGTGGGAAGGAGTTTTCAGGTAACAGTGTTTGCCACTGAATCTACACATTTTAAGCACCAGATGTTTTAACGTTATTTAATCCTTCATTTAATCATCACGATGGTGTCACCATCGCTAAAGAGCATGCATTCACTAAGATTAAACTATTGCAGCTCATGAAAAGACTATTATTGCTATTAAGATGACGTATGCAAATAATAAGTTATACGTCAATATCATCTGTGCAATATCAGACACCACCCGTGAGAACAGCACAGTTATTATTGTTAATTCAGTTCATATCATTCACGTCAAGCAGTGCGTGCAGGGCCGGTGAGCACATGCAGATTTTTGTTTATTTGTTAGTTGTGATTAATGTTAATAAGTAATAGAATCTGTTAATATGAAACGTGTAGTAACGGTGCTCATAATTTTTGGTGGGTGTGACTAAATTTTGTCTAGTGCACCTAAATTTTTGAAGTTAGGAGCACCGGTGCTACCCAGAAAAAAGGTTGATTTCGAGCCCTGTATTGTGTAAATGCTTTTGTATTATTTATAAATCACCTAAAGCATGTGTTGGAATGGCATGGTGTTTTTCTTCACTAATCCTGCTTTGACTCAATCGAATATCCTATATGAACTTACTTGACAAAATATTTTGCTGTCTGTTTGAGCAGGAAGTTTGCCCCTCGCTGCTCAGTATGTGGTCAGCCCATAATGCCAGAGCCTGGGCAAGAGGAGACGGTGAGGATCGTTGCACTGGATCGCAGTTTCCATGTTAACTGTTACGTATGTGAGGTAAGCATTATTACACTGCCATGAGTTTATTGTTGAAGCACAAGACCAGATATCTGCAAATCTGAAAGTAGTTCATTCAGCATGCATTTAGAGGTGTGTAGCTTTGACAGAAAACCTTCATTATATTTAGGAAAATATGATTCAGATAAAGTTAGATGAAATGCATTTTTGTCTTAACTTTTATTAAATACATTCATTAATAGATTTAATTAAAACACTAAAATGAGGACAATTTTTGTAATGTTTTCATATGCAAATATAGCTGAATATAAACAAAATTTCTAAAACCTAAAGATTCAACAAAGCCAGATTTAAAATGTGTATATATATTTCTTTTATTATCATTTAGTTAGTTTTTTGACATATTAGCCATTTTTAATTTGGGGAGTTAAGGTGTCTCTCTATATCACTCAGTAAATCAGAAAATATCGTACGTACATGTTTTAGGCATAAAATCCTTATTATATATCAGATGATTAGTATATAAACCGACTGCTCTGTAAACATAAGTATTGTAATTGAAATCTACAGACCCAAATAGATAAAGCATGATTAAAATATTCAGTTAAATGTGTAAGAACACCCTACAATCTCAAAACTGACCAATGTCTGCAAAAACAGTGGATTTTGCCTTAATTGAGTTACAATAAGAACACACTACACTACCCGACGAAAGTCTTGTCGTTGATTCCAGTTGTAAGAGCAACAAATAATAACTTGACATCTAGTTAGACATCTAGTAGATTTTCCTCTGAATCATCTGTTGAACTGCATCCCAATCATCACAAATACTACAGAAAACCTATTGGAACCCACATGGAGCCAAGATTCTCACAGAAATCAGTCAAGTTTGGTAAAGGAAAAATCATGGTTTGGGTTATATTCAGTATGGGGGGCGTGCGAGAGATCTGCAGAGTAAATGGCAATATCAGCGTCCTGAGCTATCAAGACATTTGTGCTGCCCATTACATTACAAACCACAGGAGAGGGCAAATTTCTTATCAGGATATTGCTCCTTCTCATACTTCAGCCTTTACATCAAAGTTCCTGAAGGCAAAGAAGGTCAAGGTGCTCCAGGATTGGCCAGCCCAGTCACCAGACATGAACATTATTGAGCATGTCTGGGGTACGATGAAGGAGTCACTGCAGAGATGTATAGATGGAGTCCTCCAAGCTCATGGGAGTCATACACAATATTAATTATTTTTCCACTGCACCATGACTTTATATTCTATACTGTACATTCTGTTAAGTGACAAGACTTTTGTCTAAGCAAAGTCAGACCTTATTGTCCTAATTAACTAATTAAAAATCAAGGCATGACCATATTTTATTTTGGCAAAATGAGCTTAATCTAGAGGCCTTTGCCTTTCAAATAAGCCACTTCTGATACCAAATGATCACCTAAAAGTCAAGTTATTAGTTGTTGTTCCTAAAACTTGGATAGGCGACAAGACTTTTGTCAGGTAGTGTATGTGGCTGTTACCATCAAAAAAGCAATCTTTGCACTGCAGTATCTTGACATTTTAGATTCATTTTCACCACGCAGCTCGAGTGCCATGAATGCATACACACAGCAACATCACACAGTAAATCTTAGAGTAAGCATAGAAAGCATAAAATGACCCCTTATAAAATAAATGGTCCTAAAGGCTGCATGTTGTGTTGTAGGAATGTGGTCTCCTGCTGTCTTCAGAGGGCGAGGGCAGAGGCTGTTACCCCCTGGACGGACACATTCTCTGCAAGAGCTGCAGCGCTCACCGCATCCAAGATCTTTCTGCCAAAATCTCCACTGACTGCTAACGCCTCATCCTGTCTCTCTCTCTCTGAGCCCTTTCTGTCCTTCAAGGTTACTCTTCAGAATGTACCGCTATCTAAACATCCACCACCTGCTGTTTCTCACGCACTAAACGTCCACACGATAACTGCACAAACAATATGAAGACGTCCCTCTCAGGGTAGCATAGAGCCAAAAAAACTGCTCTAGTGCTTAGATTAGTTCCACTGGAAAACCGTTTTTTCTTTAATAGGACAGAAAAACAGATGGTGAATGAAACATAATGGTGTTTTATGTATATACACAAAATGTGAGACTTGTGAATAGTGCATTTCTACCTTCACTGTGTTTTTACAACCTTATACCAACATGGAAGAATAGAAACATCACACTTTTCCTCAAACAATGCCCCAATTCTGCTGGCAGTTGGGGTCACTTTGTCCCCCATCAAGATGCTGATTTTATGTCACCGATGTCCATTAGACCTAGCCACTCAACGCAAATCTGATGCTTATTATTTTAATACTTGAAATCATGATTGTTGAAGGATATGATCACTGCGTTTCATTTACTCACTTGATATTTCTCCATTATCATTACTTCCAATGATAATTGTGGTAAAAAGGTGAAAAAGTTTAACATGGGCAGCTGTTTTCCCTCCAAACAGTCACTAGCTTTAGGTTTACGCTGATCTCTGAGCTGTTACAAGATGTGTGTGTTTTTTTAGATGGAAATAAAGGGTCAGTGTGTATCATAGCCGCAGTGAATGGATGATTCTGTGAATAGTGAGTGATTAGAGAGGAATTAATTAGGTTAGATGAATGACGAATGTATTGCGCATAACGAGGAACTTAGTCACAGTTTTGCTACTAAATATATGGTGATTAATGACTAACCGAGGATGTTTGGACAAGTATGAAGGTTACAAGAAAGTAAAGTTAAATATAGAGATATGATGAGATTGTTACTGACTGGCTTTATTTTTTTACACCTCTTTTTTTGTGTTATTTTGTGTCAAAATGCATTTTTAATGGTCTGTGATTTAAATGCGCGACCGCAGACATCCATTACTTTAAAACAAGGTTTCAAATAAGGTGTTGATTGTTTGAAGCGGAATAATGAAACGCTAGTGTTTGCACTGACGAGTAGTTACAATTATCTAGAAACTAAAAGCGTAAAGTGGTTCAGATGGCTGCATGCTTTATTTATTGATTTGTCTGAATTTTTTTTTGTAAGTTTGTTCCAACATAGCGTCCATCTGATTGATTTGCTGCCAAAAGAAAACTTTTTTCTAAACCTGTCATCATTGTAGATGACTGCTGATTGATAAAGTGCCCCTGTTACTGCACGGTTTGTTTTAATGCCTGATGTGCTTTTTAAGCTGCCACTTTTTTATTTTTCAGTGCTTTTTTGGGAGGAGAGGTTCCTTTTTGGTTTTCATTGACATTGATTGTAGAGACGAAAAGATCTGCTTCATAAATTCATCTGTTTGTACTGCAGCTGTGCATTGGTTTTTAAGTTTGTACTGAACGTTGTTTCTGATATGTTTTGATTTTATCGTCTGTAAAGAAAACAAACAATGTTTTGAAGTCCATTCTTCAAACCTCGCTTAAATGATCTAATACAGCGTTACTCAACCACGTTCCTGGAAGACCACCAGCTCTGCACATTTTCCATGTCTCAAACACCTGATTCAGATCATCAGCTCATTAGCAGAGACTGAAAGACCTGTACTGGGTGTGACAGACAAGGGAGACATCTAAAACATGCAGTGTTGGTGGTTCCTCCAGGAACGTGGTTGAGAAACACTGATCTAAGATGATTTGACAGATCCTGTATCTTTTAATCTTAATAACTGATCTCTGGCTAATTTGGTTCTTAAGTTCACGAATCAGATTAAAATGTCTAGATGAACTGATCTGAGATCGCTGTGTGTGTTGTGAAGGACTGATCTATCGATCCTCGAAATCATGATCAGCAATACATCGATTGGCTGATGGCGCAGCAGCTTAATGACATCATCTGATTACTATTCAATTATCCATGTGAGCAAAATTACATAAAATTTGTAGTAAACAGTTTGTTAAAAATGATACGCAATAACTTGTGGGCCTTCAAGAGTATTTAACAATTTATTTAGTTTTACATTTAGAGCAGATTTTCTTTATTATAGTTGCCTTTTCAAGTTTAAAGGAATAAATGGCTGTTTAACTTAATTTTGCATCAAAAAAGCATTTGATATATGTAAAGTTGTCTGCAACTTTTGAGAAGCATCAAATCACCAGCATATTATCTGTCAAAACAATGAATGCATAATTTATTATTCCTTTAAAAAAAAAAACACATCCAAATATTGTGCATGTCTAAAGCTGGTACTAGGGATGCTTCGATCAGGATTTTTGCAGCCGATACCGAGTACTGATTCCTTGTCATGGTGATCGGCCGATACCGATTACCGATTCTAATTCTTCAAGCTTGATAATGCATAAAGCAGATTTTCAGTCCAAGTATGATACTTGGGTGGAGATCTTGCCTTACCTCAGAGAATAAATGAAAGATGTTGTATATAATTCCTTAAACATGTCACTGATAACCATTTTGTGTGGACATGTCATGGTCAGAAGCAACTTTACAGAACAAAATAGGTGAAACTACGGAGACCCAGAAAGGATGTGATGGTGGGGAAAAAACTGAGTGGGAGAAAAAAAAAAACAGTGATAGGAAGATATATATATTTTTTAAGTTTTTGCGTTCCCTCGCAAAGATGTTTGCGTTTTTCCACAAACACTTCCTGTTCACTTCATATATGTCAACTATCCCGTTTTTGCCAGGATTCTCCAGTATTTTACCATTCTATCCTGCTATCATCCTGTCATTAAGTCTTTTCCCGTCATTCTCATGTATTTGTAATCTTGATAGCACACTAAAATTAATATAAATATGTCTGCATTCACTTTCGCTCCTCTTTAAATTGCGTGTACAGAAGCTGATCTGGGATCAGTTTATCCAGCCTACTCTCACGAGGAAACGTAAGTATTTTACGTTTTGTCAGTTTAGTGGCGAAAATGTACGATTTAAAAAGGAGGCGTGGCACCTAACCTCAACCGTCATTGGGTGATGAGCAAATCGTACTAATTTGTACGAATTAGATCATACAAATTCATACGAATTAGCCACTAAATCAAAATTTGAATTAGTCACTAAATCAGTGAATTTCCTATCACCGGTTTTTTTTTTCTCCCACCCATTTTTTTCCCCACCATCACGTCCCTTTCGGGTCTCCGTATGAAACAATTTTAAAAATTGGCAAGAATTTTTTTCCCAATTTCTGTTTAACGGAGAGATTTTTATCAACACATTTCTAAACATAATAGTTTTAATAACTCATTTCTAATAACTTATTTATTTTATCTTTGCCCTGATGACAGTAAATAATATTTGACTAGATATTTTAAGACATTTAAAGGCTTAACTAGGTTAATTAGGTTAACTAGGCAGGTTAGGGTAATTAGGCAAGTTATTGAATACTGATGGTTTGTTCTGTAGACTATCGGAAAAATATATAGCTGAAAGGGGCTAATAATTTTGACCTTAAAATGGTTTTTAAAAAATTGAAAACTGCTTTTATTCTAGCCGAAATAAAACAAATAAGCCTTTCTCCAGAAGAAAAAATCTTATCAGACATACTGTGAAAATGTCCTTGCTCTATTAAACATCATTTGGGAAATATTTAAAAAAGGAAAAAAAAATTCAAAGGGGGGCTAATAATTGTGACTTCAAATGTATATTACAATAAGTTATATTATTAAATATTCAAGTTAAACAATTTTTGTCCTCCTAATATTTCCAGACAGTATTTAAAGAACTTGCAATATTGTTGAAAACAGAACATTCAATTTAGATATGTAAAAAGATTTAAGTTCTTATGTGTCCTCTGCTTATTAACGTGTAAACAAACTATTGTGATCGGTTCATGAGAACGCCCAGATTAGCGAGTACTGATCGAGTCATGAAATGTGATTATCGACCGATACCGATCTCTGGCCGATCAATCGGAGCATCCCAAACTGGTACCTTAAAATAGTACGTGTTTGTAGCTAAAAGGTTCATCAGCCCTTTGTAGGCCCTACTTTTTTTGTGCAGATTGCGTAAGTTTTACTTTAAAAAAATTTTTAAACGTGTGTGTGTGTGTGTGTGTGTGTGTGTGTGTGTATATATATATATATATATATATATATATATATATATATATATATATATACACACACACACACGTTTAAAACATTTTTTTAAATAAAACTTACGCAATATATATATTTATATTTTATATAAATAATATATATATATATATATATATATATATATATATATTTTTTTTTTTTTTTTTTTTTTTTTTTTTTACTATTTTCCCAAGTGTATATAACTACTACTGTAAGAAGATATCATAATTAGTAAATAGTTAAATAAATAAATATTATATATATAAAAGTTTAAAAATATATATAAATAAAACTGTTGCAATCAACACTCCGAAATAAAAGTACAAAGCTGTCCCTGGGTGGTTCCCCTTAAGGGCTTCTAAGAGAACTTTCATTAATATGGACTTTTTGGATACAAACGCGTACTATTTCAAGGTACCGACCCAGCTTTAGTACAATTTGTGTATGATAATAGACATGCACAATCTTTGAGTTTTTTTTAAGGAGTAATAATTTATGCATTCATTGTTTTGACATAATATGCTGGTGATTTGATGCTACGCAAAAGTGCAGACACCTTTACCGGTATCAAAATGCTTTTTTGATGCAAAATTATTTTAAACAGCTATTTATTCCTTACACCAATTAAAAAATTGAATAGGCTACTATATTTAAGAAATCCACTCTAAATGTAAAACTAAATAAATTGACAGCCCACAAGTTATTGCATATCATATTTAACAAACTGTTTACTACAAATTTTATATAATTTTGCTCACATGGAAATATTAATCAGATGATGTCATTAAGCTGCTGCACCATCAGTCAATCGTTGTATTACTGATCATGATTTCGAGGATCGATAGATCAGTCCTTTACAACCCATGCAGCAATCTCAGATCAGTTCATCTAGACATTTTAATCTGATTCGTGAACTTGTTTAAAGAGCCAAATTAGCCAGAGATCAGTTATCAAGATTAAAAGATCCAGGATCTGTCAAATCATCTTAGATCATTTAAGTGAGGAATGAAGAACGGACCGCTGGTGCTTGTATTAATCCAATTGAGCCAATCAGACATAAACACACATTCCCTGATCACACTTTATTACAGATGACTAGAAATCTAGTGATGACAAAACCTCTATATTTAAACTTTGATGATAAATTCACTTGCAGTGAGCCTAATAACACGATAATATCTAGTATACAGTGCATATATGTTCATTCAATACTAGTCAAAAAGAGATGGAGACTCTTTGTACTGGAATAGTATTACAGGTGCCACTATGTGCGCTGGTGAATTTTTGAGTGTTAAATACAGATACTATAAGACAAAATGAGGAACATATACATAAATCCTAATCCATCATGAAGCTAAACGGCCTTCAAAAGCATCCTCTAATACAGTGTTTCTCAACCATGTTCCTGGAGGACCACCAGCACTGCATGTTTTGGATGTCTCCTTTATCTGTCACAACCATTACAGGTCTTTCAGTTTCTGCTAATGAGCTGATGATCTGAATCAGATGTGTTTGGTTAAGGAGACATGGAATATGTGCAGTGCTGGTGGTCCTCCAGGAACGTGGTTGAGAAACACTGCTCTAATACTAATGCCAATACAGTTATTCTTGTTGACTATTAAAGCAATTGTCAAAAAATGAAAATTCTGTCATTATTTACTCATCCAAACCTATTTGAGTTTATTTCTTCTGTTAGACACCAGAGAAGATATTTGGAAAAATGTTGAAAATGGGTAACCATTGACATTCATAGAAGGAAAAACAAATACTATGAAAGTCAATGGTTACCGGTTTCCAACTTTCTTAAAAATATCTTCTTTTTGTGTTTAACAGAAACTCCATTTGAGGGTCAGTAAACGGTGAGTGAATTTTCATTTTTGGGCGATCTATCCTATTTAGATGTTGAATTAACAGGACGTGAAGGTCTTCCAGTAGAAATTTCGGCAGCCTGCTTTTCGCTCTCGCTGGGAGACTGGAATCTGGCGAACCACTTCATTACGAACGTCCAGTTCATCAATGCTGTCGAGAGCATCTTTCTCTTCAGGAGTCACCGATTCCGAGAGCTGCTTCAGGAGGAGGAGACGAGAGAGATCCTGAAGCTGGAAACAGAAAACAATGAAGGTGTAGCTTGCTTTACTTATTTTTTCAGATTAGCATCAAAGCTTAACTGTGATCTGGGAAAAAATATACATGTATATTACTGGTTAAAAGTTTAGGGTCAGTAAGATTTTTAAATGTTTTAAAATAAGCTTCTCCTGCTCACCAAGGCTGCATTTATATCATCAACAATACAGTACAAATAGTAAAATTGTGAGATGTTTTGCTCAATAAAATAACTGTTAATAAGTAGTTGATCGTTTAATTTAATCATTTATTCCAGTGATTTTAATGATGAATTTTCAGCTTCATTACTCCAGTCTTCAGAGTCACATGATCCTTCAGAAATCACTCGAATATTAATTATTATTATTACTATGAATATTATTAATGGTAATAGTAATAAAAGCAATAATGATTGGACTAATAATTTCATTTGAAACTGCATACAGTAAGAAAGCAATTATTGCTTTTTTAAAATAAATATTTAACAATTATTTTACGTTTATTAAATGCCACCTTAATGAACAGAATCATTTTCTTAAAAAAATGACCCCAAACTTTTGACTGGTAGTGTATATTGTTATTAAGTTTTACAAGAATAAAAATAGTAATACTTCAAATCTGGGAACACATTGAGATGTTTTTTTTTTCCTGTGACAGACTAGCAGTAGTTTGTTTTTTTAAGTGTGTGCATATGCTTGCAAAATGTATGCAGATTTGCATCTAACCAATAGTAAATGTATTTCCAAATAGAGTGACTGAAATACTGTCAGTCAAACTGCATATTAAACTTGATTTAATTTTAATGCACAATTTAATAGACAATTTTAGTAACTGCTTAGAATCTGCTTGAGATGTTCCACTTTCTTTTGGTATTTATTTGAGCACATTGCATCAATAAAAGGTTCATAATACTGTGTAAGTGGTCATACAGACATGCAATTACAGTTTCATAGGAAATAGTACAAAGAAAAGGTCACATTTACCTAAATGTGCTACTTTGAAATGTACAAATAATAAAATATATGATTAAAACAAATATTCAAATATTGATGATATTTTTAATAAATATTGTTGTTATATATATGTTATATAATAAATATTGTTTCAAAGTATTTGTCTAGTAAATGTTTTAATAAGTAGTTTTGTACATTTCATAAATAATCACAAAGATTGACAAGCAAAACATTACATTAAATATGAAAAATGGTGGCGTTATTTCGAAACATTATTTTGACTATAAATAACATTTCAAGTACGTCAACTTATTGTAAAACTAACCTAACACAACAAGGAAATTTTCACAGTATGTCTGATAATGTTTTTTCTTCTGGAGAAAGTCTTATTTGTTTTATTTCGGCTAGAATAAGTAGTAATAGTAAATAGTTTTTACTTTTAAAGTCAATATTATTAGCCCCTTTATTAGCCCCCTTTAAGCTGTATATTTTTTTCGATAGTCTACAGAACAAACCATCATTATACAATAACTTGCCTAATTACCGTAACCTGCCTAGTTATGCTAATTAACCTAGTTAAGCCGTTAAATGTCACTTTAAGCTGTATAGAAGTGTCTTGAAAAATATCTAGTAAAATATTATTTACTGTCGTCATGACAAAGATAAAATAAATCAGTTATTAGAAATGAGTTATTAAAACTATTATGTTTAGTGTTGAAAATGTGTTAAAAAAATCTTCTCTCAGTAAGCAGAAAATGGGAAAAAAATAAACAGGGGGGCTAAAAATTCTACTTGAACTGTATATAAGTACACCCCTCTTAAATCATTAAAATTCATATTTTTAATAGGAAGCTATACAATACTATATTTGTGCATATACATTAGATTAGGCAGTAATGAAGCCAAATCTGGAGCTTATCTAACATAATAACCTACGATAACGTACAAAAACTAGTACACCCAAATTTATATGGTGTAGAAAAATATTAAATACAAATTTAAAAAAAGAGGAAAAATCAAGAGAAGCAAAAAATAAAACAATTTTGTAGGTTGTAATGTTTTTTTTTTTTTTGCAATATTTGAACTAAATTTAATTGTATTGCTTTCAATTTCTAAATATGTTTGGTGACTAAAATATTATCTTAATTTAATAGATCTGTATATATTCACTGAGAAATGGTGTACTCAATTATGCTGAGCACGGTATATATATATATATATATATATATATATATATATATATATATATATATATATATATATATATATATATATATATATATATATATATATATATATATATATATAGAGGCAAAAAAATGTACATTAAAACAAAAAATGTATTTAACTGAAATAATATTTACTTCCAGAATGTTAAATCCTTTTTTTCTACAAAAAGTTTCCAATAGAGTTTGTACCATTTTAGTTTCATTTAGTTTAATTTGTAACATTTTATTATTTCAAGGCATCTTTTTCCACTATATAGAAACCTTTCTGCACTCTGGAAAGATTTTGAGAATGTGAGAATGTTAAAAGTGTTTGCTTCATGGAACCATCACTGCTAATAAGCCTTTATTTTCAAGAGTGCTCTTAATAAAAATTAATAAATAATACCTCATTCTCCTTGGGGTCCACCTGTGAGCGTAGCAGCTGGAGCAGCAGGTCTCCTCTGGGCGCTGAACTGACTCTGCACAGCAGCAAAGAGACCCACAGAGTCACAACCACCACCTGTAACCTGGAGAACATCCTTTCAGCTCTGCAAAACACTGGCGTTTGGAGTGATGTGGGCACGACAGGCTTTTATAAGCACCAAATGTGGCATCCTGGGGTCGACTGGCGAAAATGGAGGCAATGGAGGTGGTCGTGTCGCTGTGTGGGTGTAGAAGGGCAAAGGCTGAGGAGACATTTTGTTGATCCGGGACCCAGTAGGAAAGGCGTTTGATAAGGTCAACCCAAAGGTGTTACTTCTTCAGCAGAAGCCTTATCAATTCTGTCTCATTTCCAATAATAGGCTACGTTGGGTAAAATGAATCAGTTGGAAGAGGACACTCTTCGTGTTTGACGTGAGAAAGTGTTATTAATTAAGTGTGGAGGCTAATGATCTGCTAGGGTGTTCATTATCGAAGGGTGATGATCGTATTGTGCGCTGGTCGGCCTTCAGGTGTCACTTGCGATTTGGGGAAAACGGCGTTTCTGTGTCTTGCTCTCACTATGAGGCCATTGTTAGGATGAGGAATTAATGATGCGAAGTGACTCAAATGTTAATTGGTCTGCTTAGTCATTAGTTCACACCATCCTCCATCTCCGGAGATATGCACATGAGAAAATAGTACAGTAACTTATAGTAAATAATAGCGTTTCTGAATCATACTTTAGTATTAAACTCTATGTATCATAGTGTTTACAACACCTTGTTGCTACAGCATATACTGTAGTAATAACTAGTGAGCGGATACTAATAAATACTGTAGTATACAGTGCATCCGGAAAGTATTGATAGCACTTCCCTTTTTCTACATTGTTTTATGTTGCAGCCTTATTTCAAAATGGATTCAATTCATTTTTTTCCTCCAAATTCTCCAAACATAATGACAATGTGAAAAAAGGGTTTTTGAAATTGTTGCAAATTTATTAAAGATAAAAAACCTGAAAAATCTCATGTACAGAAGTATTCACAGCCTTTGCAGTGAAGCTCTAAATTGAGCTCAGGTACATTCTGTTTCCACTGATCATTCTTGAGATGTTTCAGCAGCTTAATTGGAGTTCACCTGTGGTCAATTCAGTTGATTGGACATGATTTGAAAAGGCATACACCTGTCTATAGAAGGTCCCAGGGTTGACAGTGCATGTCAAAGCACAAACCAAGCATGAAGACAAAGGAATTGTCTGTAGACCTCAGAGACAGGATTGTCTCAAGGCACAAGGCTGGAGAAGGTTACAGAAACATTTCTGCTGCTCTGAACGTTTCAATGAGCACAGTGGCCTCCATCATCTGTAAGTGGAAGATGTTTGGAACCACTAGGACTCTTCCCAGAGCTGGCCGGCCATCTGTGTGATCGGGGGAGAAGGGCCTTAGTCAGGGAGGTGATCAATAACCCGATGGTCACTCTGTCAGAGCTCCAGCGTTCTTCTTTGGAGAGAGAAGAACCTTACAGAAGGACAACAATCCACCAATTAGGCCTGTATGGTAGAGTGGCCAGACAGAAGCCACTCCCCACCTGGAATTTGCCAAAAGGCATCTGAAGGACTCTCAGACCATCAGAAACTAAATTCTCTGGTCTGATGAGACTAAAATTGAACTCTTTGGAGTGAATGCCAGGTGTTACATTTGGAGAAAACCAGGCACCGCTCATCACCAGGCTAATACCATCCCTACAGTGAAGCATTGTGGTGGCAGCATCATGCTGTGGGGATGTTTTTCAGCAGCAGGAAGTGGAAGACTAGTCAGGATGGAGGGAAAGATGAATGCAGCAATGTACAGAGACATCCTGAATGAAAACCTGCTTCAGAGTGCTCTCAACCTCAAACTGGGGCGACGGTTCATCTTCCAGCAGGACAATGATCCAAAGCACACTGCCAAATATCAATGGAGCGACTTCACAGCAACTCAGTGAATGTCCTTCAGTGGCCCAGCCAGAGCCCAGACCCCCAAATCCTATTGATCATCTCTGGAGAGATCTGAAAATGGCTGTACACCGTCGCTTCCCATCCAACCTGTTAGAGCTTGAGAGGTACTGCAAAGAGAAATGGGCAAAAATTCCCAAAGACAGGTGTGCCAAGCTTGTGGCATCATATTCAAAAAGACTTGAGGCTGTAATTGCTGCCAAAGGTGCATCAACAAAGTATTGAGCAAAGGCTGTGAATACTTATGTACATGTGATTCTTTAGGTTTTTTATTTTTAATAAATTTGCAACAATTTTAAAAACTCTTTTTTCACATTGTCATTATGGGGTATTGTGTTGAGGAAATAAATGAATTTAATCCATTTTGAAATAAGGCTGTAACAAAAAAAATGTGGAAAAAGTGAAGCGCTATGAATACTTTCCAGATGCACTGTATCTTGTACTGTATATACAACTCTTTTTTTTTTTTGTTCAGTAGTCCAACTATAGCAAGCTGATGAATACTAATAAATATTGTTGTGTAATTAGTTTTACTACAGTAAACTCTGGTGTGTTGTAGTATAATATACTGTATAGTTAAAGAACCAAAACAGATACTGTAGTATGGTTCAAAACACTACACTTAATAATTACTAGTATTTTTCTCATGCAGCTGTAAATGCACATACAGGTATGTATGTAAATCTTGTGTATCTGGTCTTACGTGATGTTCTGATATTAGACGTGTGCATCTGGATGATGTTATTATAATGCTCATAAACCAGGACTTGGAGATCTCCGAGGGCAATTACTCAGACTTGGTGGACTCAATGGGTGGCCATTAACATTTAGAAGGTAGAGGTGGGCACAGCAGCACTATGGGCATCACGCTGGGCACGTAAATGAGAACCAGCTCTTCCTTGGTTTAATATGCATGAAATAAGAAAGTGTTACATTTATACAGTAGTTTAGTTTACAGATTTTTTTTTGTGTGGAAGATGACTCTTTTTATTTGTTTTTTTATTTGTTCTTTAGTGGCAAACAATCTGATGTCTTTCTACTCGTGCTGCAAAGAAACAAATAAATGTAAGTCTACTCTGCTTATTCATTGATTTATTTATTCTTTCTTTTTTTATTTCTTTTCATACATAAATATGCATTTTATACTTATGTATACATAGCTGAAAAAGATACTCTTACTGTTAGAAATCAATTTACAGCCCATTTTCAGCTATTTACAAAGCTTCTTGTAATATCTGACCTTGTGCGGACATTCGTTGAAAAACCTAACCTTTACCCAGTTTTAATCTTAAACCTAAAATCAATTCTTTACCCTCAAACAGCCCTTTTAAAGAGTTTTAAAAAAAGAAATCCTGTATAATCAATAAGAATGTTTAATTAGAGTAATTAATTATATTTTTGCATAGACATGAAAGTTATCCCAAACCTTTACTTTTTCCCTTTACTGCTTTCATTCATTCATTTTCTTTTCGGCTTAGTCTTTTATTGATCAGGGGTTGCCACAGTGGAATAAACTGCCAACTTATCCAGCATATGTTTTACGCAGCGGATGGCCTTCCAGCTGTAACCCATCACTGGGAAACACCCATATACACTCATTCACACTCAAACGGACAGTTTAGCTTACACAATTCACCTATAGCGCATGTCTTTGGACTGTGGAGGAAACCCACAGGAACACGGGGAGAACATACAAACTCCACTCAGAAACGCCAACTGATCCAGCAGAGGCTCGAACCAGCGACCTTCTTGCTGTGAGGCGACAGCGCTACCCACTGCGCCCCCGCCCACAATCCCGACCCCCCACCCACCTACCACTTTTTCCTTTTAAAACCATAAAATGTTCACATATGATCAATTTTTTTCTACTTAAACATATTTATGTTCACATAAATGGAATAGACACACTTATAAACTGTTGTGTATTTCAGATGCTGTCATGTTAGACCTCATAATCTGCTAAAAGAAACTGCCTCTCATTTGGACACCAACAATACTCGCATAATGATAGACATAAACACATAAAAGGGTACTGTTAAGATTTTTCACTGGAATTGTGCCATTATTACAGCTATGGATTTCCTAATATATTTATTTGTGTTTGGTGTTGCCTGTCATTTGTTACGGTTTTCAACTAATGTCTGTCATTAGAGCTTCGTTTTTGCTGTCAGTTTTATAAGGTTAATAAATTGTATACTCCTATATATATAGTCAACAATTACAGTTTCTTTTTTAAAAATATTTCCTAAATGATGTTTAACAGAGCAAGGAAATTTTCACAGTATGTCTGATAATATTTTTTCTTCTGGAGTAAGTCTTATTTGTTTTATTTCAGCTAGAATAAAAGCAGTTTAAATTTAAAAAAGGTTAAAATTATTAGCCCCTTTAAGCTATATATTTGTTCGATAGTCTACAGAAAAACCATTGTTATACAATAACTTGCCCAATTACTCTAACCTGTAATTAACCTAATTAACGTAGTTGAGCCTTTATAATGGGTTAGTGTATTCTCTCAGTTAAACAGAAATTGGGGAAACCAATAAACAGGGGGGCTAATAATTCTGACTTCAACTGTATATGTATTATTATGAATAATAACTGGTCTACGAGGAGTTCACACACGGTAAAATAATGTTAAGCATTCGTTCATTCATTCACTCATTCATTCGTTCACTCATTCGTACATTCATTCATTTCATTTAACTGGGTTAAAAAAAACTATTTCAAGACTGACCTGGCCAAGATATGCAAAACATAACAATTATTTAAATACAAGGAAAGAAAAGAAGAAAGACTAGACACAACATGACTTTAAAAAACAACAAAGACAGAAACAACAAAGACAGAATTATACAGTAATATACAAAAATATATTCCAGAGTGCACATAAAAACATTCTGTAATTAAAAATTCTATATTCCTTAAGAATATTACAAGTCTTCTTTGCTTTTTTATTAATGATGCTCTCCAAATTTGTGCAGTAGTCCTTAGTCTCTTGAAGGTAATGAACAAAATTTGGCTTTGATCCAGTCCATTTTTTTTGTGTGTGTATATGAAACTTTCCCTAAATAATAAAAAAATGTACTAGAAAGGTAAATTTGTTGACTGTTTTGACATAATAAATGCAAATATCAACATTTTGTAACTTGAATACAGTATTTCTTTTCCTTCTAACAAAATTTTCCACATCCACCAAGAAAATCCTCGTGTACATACAATCACAAAACATATGGACAATAGATTTCTTTCCCGTGCAACAAAAATCACAGGAATAGTCCAAATTAAATCTGTCTAAAACCTCTCTAAAACCTAAAATGTAACTTCTTTTACTTTGTTATTTATACAATGTGTTTCATAAGAACGCCAAGCTTTTTTCCAGTTTATATTTATGAATACAGTGGTTCGTTTTAAATTATTATTTATAACTGTATCACCTGTTATAATATTTTCTATATTTATTAGTATAACTTTGCTTAATAATATCAATATCTCCTAAAAAGAAAGGGTTTTCTTTAACATATTTTCCTTCTAAAGATTCATTTCCATGCTCTCTTATAAAATGAAGAAGCTGTTGATATGTGGCATCAAATACAATAGCATACTCCTTTGGAGTTATTGGAAAACCACATTTATCTAAAAATTCACTGTAAGATAATAAATTACCATTTAAATGTAGACGTTGTCTAACTAGAACAATATCATTTTCATACCAATTTTGACACAACGTGACTTATATTTTGAAGGGATTGCAGCGCCTCTGCCATCAGTCTGCGCATGCGCCTGTCACAGAGCAGGAAGTAATTGTTCCAAACTGTCAACAGTCCAACACAGTACCAGTCACGGCCACTTGAATCTGTCCCCACTCCCCATATTTATGTTATTTCACTTTTAAACATATTTATGTGACAGTAATGTCTCGAAAGACCAAAAAAGAGGAATATTACCGCTTCTTCTCTGTGACAGATCCACGCACGCACGAGAAAGGACACACCGAATACAAAGTAACAGCAAGGGTTAGTAACGTTATACTATTATTTACTATTTGTACGTCTCTGTATCCCAATAACACATATGACATTGCTATTTACAGTTTTGACCTCAGATATCTGAGTGTTTTGTGCTTTGAGTGGGAGGTTGTGTTGATTGTGTTATTTGTTTATGTACATGTGTTATGTAAATATAATAAATAATCAATATATTTATGATTTACGCGTCAATAGATTTGTAAACTTTGTTAAATGTTGCTTTATAAGTACAAAAACATACAAAAAGTACATACACCAGGTTATCTTATTCTTCTACAGATTGTTAATAACAAATCGCACAAGGCATTAATGATCAGTAACTCGTGATGTAAAGGATCTGGAATGAGATCCCGTGACTTCAGAGTCTTCCCTTCCTCATTCATGCTGAAAATAATCAACTTTCTCAAATCCTCTGCCTTTGGTGTGATGTGGTTTAACCCCTCTGTCTCTTGTATCCTTAGTTTGTATCAAAGACACAGCCGGAGAATGTCAAGGAGGTATGATCATGCTTGTTTGTTTGAATATCTGCATGCTTGGATTTGCGCTGGACTCACGGTTGGGTTGTTTGGCAGGTCGTCGTGTGGAAGAGGTACACCGAGTTGAAGAAATTACATGGAGAGCTGGCGTACACTCATAGGAACCTGTTCAGGCGACAAGAAGAGTTTCCCCCTTTTCCACGAGCACAGGTTTTTGGTAAGGCCAGTGTGATACAAACAAAACATTTATGACATTTTTGTGACTTCATTTCTCTCCTCTTGGGTCTTCATCTTCCTAACTTGATGTGTAGACCTGCTTCTTTGTGTTGTTTTGATTTTTTTCCCTCTTTCTCCTTCTCTTACACAGGGCGTTTTGATGAGGCTGTGATTGAGGAGAGGAGGAACGCAGCCGAGGCCATGCTGCTCTTCACTACGAACATTCCTGCTCTCTATAACAGCCCTCAGCTCAAAGAATTCTTCAGGGTAAGACATAAATGTATATTGGATTAAATCTATTTTTTATTTAATTTATACAGAAATACGTATATACAGTTGAAGTCAGAATTATTAGCCCCTTGTTTATCCCCCCCCCCCCCCCCCCCCCCCTCCCCCCCCCCCCCCCCCCCCCCCATAATAGTTTTAATAACTCATCTCTAATAACTGATTTATTTTATCTTTGCCATGATGACAGTAAATAATATTTGACTACATATTTTTCAAGACACTTCTATACAGCTTAAAGTGACATTTAAAGGCTTAACTAGGTTAATTAGGTTAACTAGGCAGGTTAGGGTAATTAGGCAAGTTATTGTAAACCGATGGTTTGTTCTGTAGACTATCGAAAAAAATATAGGTTAAAGGGGCTAATAATTTTGACCTTAAAATGGTTTTTAAAAAATTAAAAACTGCTTTTATTCTAGCCGAAATAAAACAAATAAGACTTTCTCCAGAAGAAAAAATATTATCAGACATACTGTGAAAATTTCCTTGCTCTGTTAAACATCATTTGGGAAATATAAAAAAAAAAAAATTAAAAGGGGGGGCTAATAATTCTGACTTCAACTGTAATTATATATTTATTATATAAATTATATTATATATTTGTGTGTGTGAAAATTTATGATTTTTATAAATGTTTTATATATGTGTTTGTTTGTTTTTATTTTTTATTAATAAATCGGTATGTTTTTTAGATTAAAAAATAGGGAACTCCAGCAGCACTTGTAATAAAGTTGAAATTTTATAAAAATAAATTAGGTTTTTTTTTAGATTAAAAAAATTAAACAATCAACAATGTAATAAATTGCTCAAAGATGATAGTAAATATTGACATGTATGTTATTACAGTAGAATTCTGTTTCATATAATTACTGTTCAGTTAAATCTTATTTATTAGAAGAATCATGAAAACATTTTTATTTGGTTTCCTCAAGCACATAAACCAGAACAACTGCTTAAATTAGGGCTACACGATATTGAACAAATCTGACATTGGGATATTTTGTTTTTCTGCAATAAATATTGCAAAAAATATTTAAAATAAAATATGTAAAAAACATTTCACCAGATGATACAATATATATACAATTTCATCAAATGACTTGAAATCTGCTATTTAGAAAAAATTAATTCATTTAGATTGATTGGAATTATTCTGTAGGGAAGTGAATCATCCATAAATGTCAAAAAATGAATTAAAAGCAAATATAAGTGAAATAAACAGTGATATAGGGTTTTGGGGCAGTCAAATAGCATTCTGGAACAGAATTTGAATAATAAAATGTAATATAACACTGCAAAAGTCTTTACTTTATAAGTAATTCAATAAAAAGAATTCTTTATTAAAGTTACAAATGGTAAAAATTTCTAGTGCCTGAATACTTTGAACTCTGTCAGGGCTTAAAATCATGTGCAAATGAAAAACTTTCACTCCATTTTGATTAAACTCTGCAATAACTACACGATAATCATGTGTGCAGAACTGTTTCTCCTGGTCAACTATAATCATAACTCAACATTGCAGATCCTGCAGTGTGACTATTACAATTGTGGATGTGCACATTGCGATATTGATGCTGAAACTATATACTATATTGTGCAGCTCTAGTTTAAATCACTAAATTTTAATGAATTCTGAAGGATCATGTGATGCTGAAAATTAGAGTATTTAGAATAATTCATCTTGACTTTAAATGCTGGGATTTCATGTTGTTAATGTTATGATTATATTATATTAATTTATTTATTATTAATTACTAGTAATTAATTATTAATTCCTAATTAATATTATTGTTAATGTTATTATATTATATTATATTATATTATATTATATTATATTATATTATATTATATTATATTATTTTATATTATATTATTTTATATTATATTATAACATATGCCATTTTATATTACCTTTTAAACATTTTCTGCAAATAAGTGCTCTAGATGATAATATTCTTATTAGATTTTTTTTGACACATTATCAATTGTTAAAAAAAATAAAACAAAAATGAGAATTTGCTCAATACACACACCTATTAATGGCAACTCAAGAGAAGCGATAATAACATTTACATAGTTTCTTTTTTTCAGAGCTGTATTCTAATGTATATGTAAGAAAAGAAATCATGGTGCATAATGGACACTGACACTTTTAAGCACAATTTGTTTTAAAAAAGCATTGTAAAAGTACTAAAAATGTGTCTATATGCATCTAATGTCCTGTCTTTCTCTAAGTGTGTGTCTTGTTATTGATACCTGTCATGAAAGATTGCAACAACATAAGGCTAAGTATAAATGACAATGCAGAATGTTTTTTTTTTAGTAAATCCCCCTTTTTCTCTTCCCTCAGGAAGGAGAAGTACGGAGACCACTGGAGACAGCCGTCATTTCCACATCTCTTCCTCCTCCTCTGATTCCTCTGCCTGAAAGGAGCGCTGATCTATTGGCTGAAGAGGAGACGGGGACAGAGGCTCCGATCCAGGCCCAGGAGCTCGATTCCAACCAGAGACTGACAGACCTAACCCAGCCTGAGATAGCAGTGGAGGCCCTGAGTGACACGGGGAGCAGCCCTACACAAGAAACACAAACTGATGCAGAAATACAAGAACTGACAGAAAAGGAAACAGAGGATGACAGCACAACACGTGAAAATAACCACACAGGACAATGCACCGCTGCTACTGACAACTCTACAACAAGTCAGTCATTAATCTTTCTAACGCTTTGGTAACACTTTAGTTTGGATACCAGTTCTCACTATTAACTGCTTTCTTATTAGCTGAATACTAATCGAATATTGGTTGCTCCTTATAGATGAATGCCTTATTCTTCATGGCCATACTTCAGATTGCGTTATTCTTCCCCATAGCTAAAGGGATAGTTCACACAAAAATGATGTTTTAATCACTATTTACTCACACTCAAGCAGTTCCAATCCTTTTTCAATGTCTTTTTTCTGTTAACACAAAAAGAAGATATTTTGAAAAATGCTGGAAACCGGTAACCATTGACATACATGGTAAGAAAAATAAATACTATTTACTACAGGGAGTGCAGAATTATTAGGCAAATGAGTATTTTGACCACATCATCCTCTTTTTGCATGTTGTCTTACTCCAAGCTATATAGGCTCAAAAGCCTACTACCAATTAAGCATATTAGGTGATGTGCATCTCTGTAATGAGAAGGGGTGTGGTCTAATGACATCAACACCCTATATCAGGTGTGCATAATTATTAGGCAACTTTCCTTTCCTTTGGCAAAATGGGTCAAAAGAAGGACTTGACAGGCTCCGAAAAGTCAAAAATAGTGAGATATCTTGCAGAGGGATGCAGCACTCTTAAAATTGCCAAGCTTCTGAAGCGTGATCATCGAACAATCAAGCGTTTCATTCAAAATAGTCAACAGGGTCGCAAGCGTGTGTAAAAACCAAACCAAAAACCAAGGAGCAAAATAACTGCCCATGAACTGAGAAAAGTCAAGTGTGCAGTTGCCAAGATGCCACTTGCCACCAGTTTTGCCCTATTTCAGAGCTGCAACATCACTGGAGTGCCCAAAAGCACAAAGTGTGCAATACTCAGAGACATGGCCAAGGTAAGAAAGGCTGAAAAACGACCACCACTGAACAAGACACACAAGCTGAAACGTCAAGACTGGGCCAAGAAATATCTCAAGACTGATTTTTCTAAGGTTTTATGGACTGATGAAATGAGAGTGAGTCTTGATGGGCCCGTGGCTGGATCGGTAAAGGGCAGAGAGCTCCAGTCCGACTCAGACGCTAGCAAGGTGGAGGTGGAGTACTGGTTTGGGCTGGTATCATCAAAGATGAGCTTGTGGGGCCTTTTCGGGTTGAGGATGGAGTCAAGCTCAACTCTCAGTCCTACTGCCAGTTTCTGGAAGACACCTTCAAGCAGTGGTACAGGAAGAAGTCTGCATTCTTCAAGAAAAACATGATTTTCATGCAGGACAATGCTCCATCACACGCGTCCAAGTACTCCACAGCGTGGCTGGCAAGAAAGGGTCTAAAAGAAGAAAAACAATTGACATGGCCTCCTTGTTCACCTGATTTGAACCCTATAGAGAACCTGTGGTCCATCATCAAATGTGAGATTCACAAGGAGGGAAAACAGTCCACCTCTCTGAACAGTGTCTGGGAGGCTGTGGTTGCTGCTGCACGCAACTTTTGAGGCTTTTGAGTGTCCTTGCAAAGAAAGGTGGCTATATTGGTCACTGATTTGGTTTTGTTTTGTTTTTGAATGTCAGAAATGTATATTTGTGAATGTTGAGATGTTATATTGGTTTCACTGGTGAAAATAAATAATTGAAATGGGTATATATTTGTTTTTTGTTAAGTTGCCTAATAATTATGCACAGTAATAGTCACCAGCACACACAGATATCCTCCTAAAATAGCTAAAACTAAAAACAAACTAAAAACTACTTCCAAAAATATTCAGCTTTGATATTAATGAGTTTTTTGGGTTCATTGAGAACATGGTTGTTGTTCAATAATAAAATTAATCCTCAAAAATACAACTCGCCTAATAATTCTGCACTCCCTGTAAATATGTACTGTTTACCAAATACTATGCAAGTCAATAGTTACTGTTTTACAAAAAAAATTCAAAACATCTTTTGTGTTTAACAAAAGAAAGAAACTGAAACAGGTTTGAAACAAGGGTAGGGTGAGTAAAAGACTGCAGAATTTTCGGTTTTGGGTGAACTATCCCTTTAACAGGACCCTACTAACTAGGGGTGTGACGAGATCTCGGGCTACGGGATCTCGCGAGACTAAATCGCGATGAGATTTCTCCTTGAGGTAAAAAGTTTGTTGTGAGTTGTAATGTTATGATGGAGCGTGAGGGTGAATTTAGCACTGAAGATTGGAGCCGGGATAGAATTTGAACTGCAAATCAGGTGCTTTGTACTTACCTGGCAACCCAGGCTGCCCCTGTGTTGCGCGTCACTCCTTTCGTTCAAGTTTTCGTTCAAGATTAAGACGTGGAATATTTCTATTTTAGTCACAAGGCAAGGAAAGTTTATTTATATAGCACATTTCATTCACAGTGGCAATTCAAAGTGCTTTACATAAACAGGAATAAAAGAGACAAGTATAAGAAAATATAAACAAATAATAAAAGTGATTAAAAACAGATTAATATGTGTTAAAACAGGTTATAAAAGAATAAAAAAGAAAAGAAAGATGTAATAGTGCGGATGTTGCACAGTGCTCATTCAGTAAAGGCACAGCTAAACAGATGTAAACACCTTAATCAAACTATTACTATCATGTTGGACTTTTAGTTGCATTTTGCAACAGGATAAGCCATACACACACGGCTGTTTGACACTATTCTCTGCACCTACCAAGTCAGTAAAGCATACATATTTCCTCCGAGTGCGCTCTCCTGGAGACACACACACCCATCGTGATCATTTATGCCGTCCGGAAAAAAACAAGTTTTCTTTTCATCGCATACAGTATCAAAAGCTCTCTTCTATCAGTTCATACTTACATCCAGTAGCCCACTGTTTGTCCAGTCAGTAGAGTTTATAGCAAAATATTTTGCAGTGTTTGCATGTCCTTTACAGTGTAAAATTCATTCAAATAACATTCATTACAAGTTGACTTTAAAAAAGCACATAAATTGTGTTGAATAAAAGACTATTTTCCATTCATATATTTTATCATTGAGGATTTAAAAAAATAGTATATCTATCCCTATCTCATGTCTAGTCTCATCTCATGGAATAAGCGTCTTGTCACACCCCTTTTACTAACCATTAATAAAGAGCAAATTAGATGTTTATTTGAGGCAAAAGTCATAGTTAATAGTTAATATTGTGAATTGGTCTCCTAACTAAATCTTATTTTATTCAATTTAATATTTGATAAAAAAAATCTAATAAGTTAATAACTTTTATGATGATGTTTAAAAATAAAAATTGCCATTACAAATAAAAGTTTTAAATAATGGTTCATTACTCCATTGCAGATGCTTCGCCTGAAATGCCAGGCTCTCCAATCGACCAATTGGAAGAATTTGATGCACTGTTTGACTCAGGATTGGAGGAATATTCCTTCAAAGCTCCACCTCTGCTTTCAGACACAGACCTCGCTATTTTTGACCCCTGTGTCAAAGAAGGTGGGAGAATCTATTCAGTTTGACTTACCATGTCTACATATAATTGTTTTTTTTTTAATTCTCAAAGCAAAGTCTCACTCTCATAGCTTAATTTCAATCTCTCAGATCAACCGTACGGATCACCCAGCCATGCTGAACTCCTGTCTGCTCCTCTGTGCGGTTCAAACGGGACGGATTCTGCTAGAGATGTTAGTTATGTGTACCAGGCCAATGAAGAGCTGAATGCTGCCCAGGAACAAGAGAGAGAGGGCAATTATAGCACAGCCGTGCAGCGATACAGGGCGGCTGTCGATATATTTATGAAAGGAGTGCAAGGTAAGACAGGGAGGCTGTTTGCATGCACATTGCACACTAACAAACTGATATTTTGCTGTATGTAATATATAATCTGTGCAAATTTTCTTTATGAAAAAACTGTCTGGATACTAAACACTACAATTGTAGGTATCATATATTTAACAAAAGCACACAATTGTGCTTGACCAGACGTTCCATTTCTAGTGTGACTGATTAACTGAAAGTTCACAAATTAATTTTGAAATGCAAGTTAGAGCTGCTTCTGTTCCAGAGTTTGGGGTTAATATGATTTTTTTTATGTTTAGGAAAGAGGTTTCCTTTTTTTGGGGTATTCTTAACAAGACTGAATTTATAGAATGAAAAATGTAGTTTAATCAACACTCTTATGATATATAGGGTCACACTTTACAATAATGTTCCATTAGTTAATGTTAGTTAATGTATTTATTAACAAGAACTAATAATGAACAGTACATGTACAGTGTTTATTGATCATAGTTTAATCTTCACTAGTGGATTTTTATAATTTTAAGTTGTTCTTTAGTAAATGCACTGTGAGTTAATGAGGACTTGCTATGAACATCTTTATTTTCATTAGCCAACATTACTAAAGATGAATAAATATTGCAATAAATGTGTTGTTTATTGTTTGTTTGTGATCGTAAATACATTAACTAACATTAATGGAACCTTATTGTAAAGTGTTATCAGATATAGTTTATCATGTTTTTCATGTTAACTGATTTCAGTTTTAATATATTTTTTCAAATTTATTCCTGTGAATCCATACTTTAGTTTTCAGTGTCACAGAATCCTTCAGAAATCATGTTAATATGTAGACATGGGGCTCAATAATGATTTCTTATTTATATTATCGATGTTGAATCAATGTAAAATAAGTATTCTCATTTTTGTCAGAAAACATATTTCTTTTTTTTTCTTTTGGAGCTTTTTTTTGTCATCGAATTCTTATTCTTGCAAATAGCATTTTACATTTTATAACAACCAGCACACCATATACAATCCTATCTAGCCCAACAAAACAATCCCCAAATAAAACAATTAAAATCTGAAAAATAAAATAATAATAATAATAATAATAAATAATAAATACAAATGCATAAAAATATATATATAGTTGGAGGAGCTGGAGGAAGTGTCTGGGGAGAGGGAAGTCTGGGGTTCTCTCCTAAGACTACTGCCCCCGCGACCCAGCCCCGGAAAAGCGGTTGAAAATGAACAAATAAATGAATCAATATATACACATACATACACACTCAATCAAAAACTAAGGTTTTTAAATCATTAAAGAATGCAATAAATTGTTGCCATTTTTCAAAAAACTGTTCTCCCCTGCCTCCGATATTGTATTTAACATATTTCTAAAGGGGCTGTTGACTTGACATTGTCACCAGGTGTCAGTAACAACCAAAGTAATACATACATATAAAGCAAACAGAACTAATTAGTTTAGAAATGAAGAAGTTATATTTAATAAAATGAAATGACACAGGGAAACAGTATTGAACACATGAAGAAACGGAGGTGTAACAGGTCATGGAAATCCCAGACAGCAGACAGCATAAATATTACTGCTTCAGTCTCAACATCTACACAATCAGATGATAAAGATGAAACCAGGGTTGACATTAAAGCAAGACAGTGATCCCAAACAAAGGCAAGAAAACTCTCAACGGGTCTCAGAAAAAGAAAATAAAGCTGCTAGAATGGCCCAGGCAATCACCTGACCTGAAACCAATAGAAAATAAGAAGTAAAGTGGATAGAGAAAACCCACAGAACCGTCAGGATTTTTAGACTCTGTTGAAGTCTGGGAGAAAACATCACACCTGAGCAATGTATGTGACTCCATTCTCCATACAACAAGCTGTCATTAGCAAAAACATAAATTCCAGTAGTTGAGTACCTTCTTCTTGTGTCATTCTATTGTTATTATGCATAACAAATCTTTCTGAATTGGATATTCAGATTGTTTGATACATAGTTTGGGTTTTTAGCAAAATCTGCGTCAATTTCATATCAACAGCTCCTTTAGAAATATATTTAACAGCAAAAATCATGGCAATTTTCATTTTTAATATTTATTTACCCACTATTATTATTATTATTATTTATTCAATCTTCATTTTCTTTTTGGCTTAGTCCCTTTATTAATCTGGGGTCGCCACAGCGGAATGGGATGGGAGACCACATGGGAAAGCTAGGTTGCTGCTGGAAGTGGTGTTAGTGACGCTAGCACTACCTGCTCAACCTGCGTTTGTGTGGGTCCTAATGCCCCAGTATAGTGAAGGGGACTCTATATTGCTCAGTGAGCGCCGTCTTTTGAATGAGATGTTAAACAGAGGTCCTGACTCTCTGTGGTCATTAAAAATCCCAGGATGTCCTTCAAAAAGAGTAGGGGTTTAACCCCGGACTCCTGGCCAAATTTGCCCACTGGCCTCTGTCTATCTTGGCCTCCTAACCATCCCCATGTCATAATCTGTCTCCTCTCCACCAATCAGCTGGTGTGTGGTGTGCGGTCTGGTGCAATATGGCTGCCGTTGCGTCATCCAAGTGGATGCTGCACACTGGGGGTGGATGAGGAGATTCCTCCCAATGTGTAAAGCGCTTTGAGTGTCCAGAAAAGCACTATATAAATGGAAGGAATTATTATTATTATTATTATTATTATTAATAATAATAATAATAATAATAATAATAATAATAATAATAATAATAATAATATTAATATGAATATGAATATGAATATGAATAATAATACAATTAATGGTGTTGTTATTATTATTGTTATTATTATTATTAATTAGTATTATTATTAATTAGTATTAATAATAATATAATTAATGTTTTTATTGTTGATGTTGTTATTATTTTTTAATAAAATTTATTAATTATTACTATTACTATTATTATTTGAAATCTAAATATTTTGTAACATAATAACTTTTGTCACCTTTCAACAATAGAAAACATCATACACACTGCAGCCATAGCTTACTGAACTTTCTGAAGTAGTTATTTACGCGGCAGTTTTTTAATAAATAGCATAACCAAAACATTGCTGTCTCATTAAACATTTTTTCCCTCTTGTTTTCCATCAAAATAAAAATAAAATTGAAAAACTGGCTCCATATGCAGATTACAGATCGTAAATCAGCCAAATGCCAATTTACTGTGGTCAGGATGACCCTGGCATGATTAAATTAGTGGAGAGGTAAGAGCAGAGTACCTCTCAGCACAAGGCCATTACATCCAGTGTTTTCCCCCCTCAAAGCAGGAAATAAGCTTTGTTTGGATGCAATGCACAATATATAAATGGTAGGAGGAAACGAAACCTCACAACATCCATTTGTTCTACCCTTTTTTTCTCCTGTCTCTCTATTACTCATTCTCTCCCGCTAGGAGATGTAGATTTGAAGAGGAGAGATGCGGTGAAGAGGAAGATTGCTGAAGTCCTAGAGCATGCGGAGAGACTTCTGTCCATACAGACTCCCACTCACAACCACAGTACATAGAGAAACCGATTGAACGCACACACACATTCTAACTCAAGCTTCATCAAACCTGGGGCACCCAAGCACACTCCCACATACATACTCTCATCAACTGAGTTTTGACTAGCGCACACACATATTGAAACAATTCCATCAGTGTTTCACTTAAGTGCAACTCACCAGCCACCCACACGTCAACACACACACACACACACACACACACACACACACACACACACACACACACACACACACACACACACACACACACACACACACACACACACACACACACACACTCTGACTCCAATAGTTACACTTGTAGCATCATGTGTCCAACAGTGCTACAAGGGTTTCATTTGATTTGACACTATTAAAAGCTAATAATCTGACACCCTCTGAGACTAATGAACTGGAAACATCTTCGGAGACTTTTCTTTGATTTATTTTTAATCCAACGGTTGTACTGTAGTTCTGTAAATGAAGCTTTACTGTAAGAGACTGTGATCTTAATGAAGATGTTGCTCTTTCAAGTGAATCTGCCTGTTTGTAAATTACTGTTAATTTAAATATAAATTGTTATAATCAACATGAAATGACATTTGCATCTTTTTATTTCCGTAATGTTAGGTTTTAAGGTGTAATGTAAGATTCAGTGTGCATTCAGGGACTTTATTCCATCCTCTGGTAATTGACTGGGTTTGTAGATGTTTTATATAAAACTTAATACTTGATTTTAAAGGACTTCCTCCACTCCACACACTCTCCTTCCAACCAAATGGTGTTGATCCTCCTTAAAAAGATTCTCAAAAATGAAAATTCATCATGTGCTCACCCTTTACTTGTTTCAAACCTTTATGGGTTTCTTTTTTCTGTTAAACAGAAAAGGAGACATTTCGAAGAATGCTAGAAACTGTAACCATAGACTTCCATACCATTTTTTTTTTATGTAAGTCAATGGTTACGGGTTTTCAGCTTTCTTTGAATAATCTTATTTTGTGTTCAACAGATTAAAGATTTGGAAGCACTTGGGGGTGAGTAAATAATGAGTAAATTTAAACTTGGACTGATGCTATAGAACACAGATGCCCAAACTAGGGCCAGAGAGCCAAAGTTGGCCCATGTTAACCTTTGATTTGACCCGCCATCCCATCTGAGAAGAGTGGGAGAAGGTTGGGTCAAATGCTTTTGACAGAGATCGTCATTTCTAATTTAACGTAAGCCTTTGTTTGTTTGTTTCTTTCTTTCTTTCTTTTATTGTTGAACTACAAATTAAGTATTTGAATTAAATGTGAATCAGAATGATGAATCATATGAATCAGATTTTTAAAATAAAACTACTGTCTTTCAATGATAGAGGACAATGCACAAGACATTGACAAGCAAATCAATAAAATGTTCATTATAGAATGTAATATATATATATATATAGAAAACAAAAACAAATAATAAAAGTGATTAAAAACAGATTAAAATGTGTTAAACAGGTTTTAAAAGAATGAAAAAGGAATGAAAGACATAATAGTGCGATCTGTTGGATGTAGCACAGTGCTCGTTCAGTAAAGGCACAGCTAAACAGATGTGTTTTAGGTCTTGATTTGAGCTTAGCCTAGCATAGATCATTGAATTGGATTATAGAATTTGCTTTCATACTATGGCTGCCTGAAAATAGTCCCCAGCTAGGTAGCAACAGTACATGTAGGTAACATCGTTGTGTATTATCAGTGCACTTTCTGCAACCACACTGTAAAAAAAAAATGGAAAAATAAAATTTAAGGAAACTTCTGTAATCTAACCTCCGTTATTTTATAGTAATTTTCTGTAATTAATAGTCATTATTTTACAGTAACTTTCTGTAATTTAATGGCCGTTATTTTACGTAAAATATTTGTAATTTATCATCCGTTATTTTACGGTAAATTCTGTAATTTAACGGCCATTATTTTACGGTAAATTTTTGTAATTTATCGTCTGTTATTTTACAGTACATTTTTGTAATTAACGGGCGTTATTTTATGGTAAATTTCTGTAATTTAATGGCCGTTATTTAATGGTAAATTTTTGTAATTAATGGCCGCTGTTTTGTAGTAATTTTTGTAATTAACGGCTGTTATATTATGGTAAATTTCTGTAATTTAATGGCTGTTTTTTTAATGATATATTTCTGTTATTTAACATCTGTTATTTTACAGTAAATTTTTGTAATTAACGCCATTATTTTACGGTAAATTTTTGTAATTTAACAGCCTTTATTTTACAAAAAACTTAAAATAACTGATTTTTTTACAATGCATGGTAAGGTAGCAAAGTTTCTTGATTAATATGCCACAATGAGATGTCCTAGCCATATCGACTTTGAAAAAACAACTTTTCATTTTCCATCTGACTTAGTACACAATGTAACTACAGAAGAGTCAAGCTTTAAATAAGAAAATTATCGAGCAAGATGCTAATGGTCTAATCTGATTCAATAATTTATGCTAAGCTAAGCTAAAGGTGCTCCTTCCAAACACAGAGATCCGGCTAAATGAATTTAAAAATGGTAAAACTCACATTTTTAACTCTATGTAACTTGTTAAATGATCTTATTTACAAAAACGTAGACTGTTCCTTTAAGATGTCAAAAGCCCATTTCTGCACAGTTTAGTTTTAACCCTAATTAAACACACCTGATCAAACTAATTGAGTCCTTCAGGCTTGTTTGAAACCTACAGGTAAGTGTGTTGAAGCAGGGTTGGAACTAAACCGTGCAGAACTGCTGCCCTCCAGGAACTGGCTTTGGCACCTGTCCTTTAAGACAGAAAATATATTAAGAAAATATATTTAATTATTAATACGATTAAAGTATTTTTTTTTAAAAAAATGTTTAAATCTTAATAAATTAGGAAATTAATGTGGAAACTTTAATGTAAACGTTTGGTATATTTACCTTTAGCCCACCACCCTCAATCAAGTTTGGTTTTTGGTCCTTCATATGAAAAAGTTTGGGCACCTCTGCTGTAGAATATTCTGTTGAAGCAATGTATTAATAGTTTTTTTGACTGTTGGTAAATGTTGACCAATGGGGTTTTGAGCAACTTCCGTATTCTATATGCTATCACAGGTCACATTTAGTCCTGTTGTTTTCATTAGCTGTTTTATTCAAGATAGTTTTATAGGAGCTACTAAAGATAGACATAACTGGTGTCAATAACATAGAGTTATCTATTTATAGTGTAGGCTGGGACGCTTCCGATTCTAGAGAGAATTTGATTGAACAAAAGCAGACTAGAAGCTGAAGTGCAGAGTGATGTCATTGAAATGAATGATTGATTGACTGAAAATTGAAATTTTCGTAGTATTGGACCATACTAGGTAATAGTAACCAGGTTTTTTTGGAAATAGGCTAATTTTACAGTTTTACTATTTTTTAATCCATTCATCCGATCTCCTGGTCTGGTAGAGCACTTTTAGCTTAGGCAAGGCAATTTTATTTATATAGCACATTTCATACATGATGTCAATTCAAAGTGCTTTACATAAACAGGAATACAAGAGACAAGTATGAAACAAAAACAAATAATAAAAGTATTAAAAACAGATTAAAATGTGTTTAAAAAGGTCATAAAAGAATGAAAAAGAAAAGAAAGACATAATAGTGCGATCTGTCAGATTTAGCACAGTGCTCATTCAGGGCACAGCTAAACAGATGTGTTTTAGGTCTTGATTTGAGCTTAGCCTAGCATAGATCATTGAATTTGATTATAGAATTTGCTGTCATACTATGGCTGCCTGAAAATAGTCCACAGCTAGGTAGCAACAGTACATGTAGGTAACATCGTTGTGTATTATCAGTGCACTTTCTGCAACCACACTGTAAAAAAATGTTATTTTTCATTTTTTTTTTTGTCTGGCAGCATAAAATAAAATTTAAGGAAACTTCTGTAATTAGCGGCCCTTTTTTTACGGTAAATTTCTGTAATTTAATGGCCGTTATTTATGGTAAATTTCTGTAATTTAATGGCCGTTATTTTACTGTAAATTTCTGTAATTTAATGGCCGTTTTTTTACGGTAAATTTCTGTAATTTAATGGCCGTTATTTTACTGTAAATTTCTGTAATTTAATGGCCGTTATTTTATGGTAAATTTCTGTAATTTAACAGCTGTTATTTATGGTAAATTTCTGTAATTTAACAGCTGTTATTTATGGTAAATTTCTGTAATTTAATGGCCGTTATTTTACTGTAAATTTCTGTAATTTAATGGCCGTTATTTTATGGTAAATTTCTGTAATTTAATGGCCGTTATTTTACTGTAAATTTCTGTAATTTAAAGGCCGTTATTTATGGTAAATATCTGTAATTTAATGACCGTTATATTATTGTAAATTTCTGTAATTTAATGGCCGTTATTTTACTGTAAATTTCTGTAATTTAATGACCGTTATTTTACTGTAAATTTCTGTAATTTAATGGCCGTTATTTTACTGTAAATTTCTGTAATTTAATGGCCGTTATTTTATGGTAAATTTCTGTAATTTAATGGCCGTTATTTTATGGTAAATTTCTGTAATTTAATGGCCGTTATTTTATGGTAAATTTCTGTAATTTAATGGCCGTTATTTAATGGTAAATTTCTGTAATTTAATGGCCGTTATTTTATGGTAAATTTCTGTAATTTAATGACCGTTATTTTATGGTAAATTTCTGTAATTTAAAGGCCTTTATTTATGGTAAATTTCTGTAATTTAATGGCCGTTATTTTACTGTAAATTTCTGTAATTTAAAGGCCGTTATTTATGGTAAATATCTGTAATTTAATGACCGTTATTTTACTGTAAATATCTGTAATTTAATGACCGTTATTTTACTGTAAATATCTGTAATTTAATGACCGTTATTTTACTGTAAATTTCTGTAATTTAATGACCGTTATTTTACTGTAAATTTCTGTAATTTAATGGCCGTTATTTTACTGTAAATTTCTGTAATTTAATGGCCGTTATTTTACTGTAAATTTCTGTAATTTAATGGCCGTTATTTTACTGTAAATTTCTGTAATTTAATGGCCGTTATTTTACTGTAAATTTCTGTAATTTAAAGGCTGTTATTTTACTGTAAACTTCTGTAATTTAATGGCCGTTATTTTACTGTAAACTTCTGTAATTTAATGGCCGTTATTTTACTGTAAACTTCTGTAATTTAATGGCCGTTATTTTACTGTAAACTTCTGTAATTTAATGGCCGTTATTTTACTGTAAATTTCTGTAATTTAATGGCCGTTATTTTATGGTAAATTTCTGTAATTTACCAGCTGTTATTTAATGGTAAATTTCTGTAATTTAATGGCCTTTATTTGAAAAATAACAGTTTTTTTTACAATGCATGGTAAGGTAGCAAAGTTTCTTGATTAATATGCCACAATGAGATGTCCTAGCCATATCGACTTTGAAAAAACAACTTTTCATTTTCCGTCTGGTACACAATGTAACTACAGAAGAGTCAAGCTTTAAATAGGAAAATTATCGAGCAAGATGCTAATGGTCTAATCTGATTCAATAATTTATGCTAAGCTAAGCTAAAGGTGCTCCTTCCAAACAGAGATCCGGCTGAATGGATTCAAAAATGGTAAAACTCACATTTTTAACTCTATGTAACTTGTTAAATGGGCCTATTTCCAAAAAAGTGGAGTGTTCCTTTAAGACTGACTTGTTCACAGTAAAAAACAAACCTTTGTACCCATTTTACAGGCACTTTAAGGTCCAGCCATACCATCGTTATATCATACTGCTGTTTACACTTTTTCCAACAATTGGAAAAATCCATCGCCATAAAGTCTGCACTTCCTATTTAACCGAAAATAAAAAAAAAACACTTAAAATAGTCCATGTCAAGTTGACAGTTTCTTCCTTACACCACCAGATGTCACTGTTTCCCCCAAACTAGATCAAGACATCAGCAGATAAACCCACATCTCTCAGGGCCGCCGTGCTAAAGGACCGCCGTTCACACTTTGGCTCAGTTTCTGTAGTGGGGTAAAAGGGAGAGAACGAATATAAAGGACAAAAAGGATTACAAAGCTGAAAGAACTAAGGGATGAGCCCAGGATGAGCGTGGATCATCTCTATTGTCAGTGGATGGAAAATATCCCTCACTTTCCCCTCCTACTGTTGTTTTCTCTCTCTTTCTCGCTCTCCCGTCGGGCTTGTGTATTTGCTGTTTTGGCTGCCCGGAGAGAGAATGTGCAATGGAGAGAGGTTACCGCACCTGTGTGTTGGTGTGTGTGTGTGTGTGATGAAGAGAGTGACAAAAAGGAACGCGGGGGGAGATGGAGTGTGTTTGGGCATTAGCATGCTGAGAGTGTCAGCTCTCCATGTCCCTCTCTCCCCCTCTCCATCCCTCATTCTATCTCTCGCTCAGCAATCCCTCTCTCCTCAGTGTCCATGGCAATTATACCATCAAAACACTCCAGCCAAAGAGGATAATTGCAACCTGAGTACTGCGGAGAGACTGAGAGGCAGAGTGAGTGAAAAATGTGTGCGTTTTCTCACATCTGTGGGATCTGAGCGCGAGTCGCTGCATTATATTGTATTCCTGAGCTTCTCCACAGTCATTTCGGTCAGAGATCAAAGAATATGTTTGCGGTGCTGAGAGGACAAGGACAATCCATTGAAGACACATGCACACACTCGCAGTTTTAATAATGGCCTTTACTGCAGTCAGTTTGCCGAAACTCAAGGTCAGAGGTGGGAACTCGCAACGGAGCTGTGGTAAAGAGGGGTTTTAGCAGAAAGCTGGTGAAACTGGCTCAACTGAAGCCAGTGGTGGGATGGCCACATTTAGTGCTTGAGTGGTATCTGTAGAGCAGGCTGCTGATATATCACACAAGGCTGTGCATAACATTCACAGGCCCAAAACAATGGGTGCGTCTCGAATAGCTCTCGAGGTCGTGAATCGGTAGGTCATGTACACGAATTCAGGCAGTGGTAGGACAGTGATGAGCTCGGTTCAATAGACATTGGGACACTGAGCGTTACATGAGAACATTATCGTTGTTCAACATCAAAACTGGAATTCATGAATAACAGATATTCATTTTATTAGGTTTTTAAAAGTAGCCTACACTAGGCTATAGATAAATAGCATAGATATATACACTAGATATCGCATACGGACCTTGAGCATACGTCAATAGAGCCGCCACATTTGTACAGTGCTCCCAGGACAAATGTCATTCAACCGCACTAGTCAAGACAGTGTGCCAATGTGAGGATGCCGGACTTTAGCGCTGTGTACGAGTTTAGTAACGAGCAAACAAAGAAAGCACAAAGGCAAAACTTTTCATCGTTTTTTAAGTTGTATGTTATGAACTTTTGTACTAAACAAGTAACGTTATTGATGATAATACAGTCACTTACTGCACTCACCATAAGGCAAAGTAACACCAACCTGCACTAATGCCAGGCTTATGCTAGTTTTGTTGAATAAAATAAGCAAACAATGAATAAGAAATATGACAACAAGATGCTGCAGTGCCAGAAATGTGTATTATTGTCTGCTGATTACTTGTGAACGAGTCGTTCATAACAGGGATTCATTCACAAACAAATCGCTCCCTCCATTAGAATGAGAAGTGAAGGCAGGCGAGGGGGTGTGTTTTAGGACATGGATTAATCAAATTTAACAGGGAGGGAGATAATACATTTCCATGCACACAAACACGCGTGTCACTTATCCATCGATGTAGGAAAGTGATGTAAAATTATAATTTTCGTAATTTAAAATAATATTTGCATACTGACCACCGGGGAAAACTCCCGATCACAGATATATGTATATATGTGTATATCTCTGGCTCTGGATAGCCACAGTCCTCCATTGCACCTTAGTCCTGCATTCATTTAAAAAAAGCGCTACCCTGTACTAAAATGGCAGCTCTATTGACGCATTCCTTTCATTAGGCAACAACAGGGTAGGTGACATCTAAGGATATCTATGGATAAATAAGCTACTTAGATTTCTTCATATAACCTACTCAGTGCCGGTGTTCTGACGATCTGTGCTAGTGCTACCTCCTCAGAATGTGCTACTGGTAGCTCAATCTGTCATATTTCGTCAAAAAAAAAAACAGGGTTAGCACATCTTGTCAGCTTCAAATGTCTATCAGAATGAACTACCACATTAAATAAGGATGTAAAAACAGAGGTAGCACATATTGTCAGCTTCAAATATCTATCGAAATGAACTACTATGTGACAATAAAAGTGATTTGATTTGATACTACTCTATTGAACAATGTAGAAAAAGGCGTAGCAGCTTCAAATGTTTATCAGAGTAAACTACTGCCTTCATTTTTTTATTTCATTAGTTTTATATTTAATTTGTTTATTAGAGTTCATTACGATTGACATTTGAAGCTGACAAAATGTGCTACCCCTGTTTTTACACTCTTCTTTTGTCATTCTAGTTTACCCAATAGCCGGTGTTATGCAAAATCGAGTGTTGTGCTGCTAAGTATGTTTCTAATATTTTCTGCTTTTATTCATATTGTTGTTGTGTTTTTATTATCGTTTTCAGCTATTTGTTATGTATGAATTATACAGAGCTATTCTTTTAATGAAATGTGGATGTTGGTTTTTTTTTGTTTGTGCATTGCTCATTGTTCATGGTTTATACGTACGCGCTAGTCCTCGCGCTTAAGTTCACAGTAAATATACAAGAGTAGCGTTCGTGGGGCCCTAAGCGACCACCTATATTGCCTGTTGGAACCTACCAGCAACATTTCAACCATTAAACGTTTATAAATTGTTGCTAGATTGTTATCATTAATGTCTAAATATAAATAGATAACGGTTTCTTTAAAAAAAAAAAACGTATCTCGTTAGCCGTTATGTTAAGTGAGTTGATTTATGTGATAAATTTCATGCTTCAAAATTTTGTCTGAACTAGAAGTTGCTAAGACTTATTTCAGTCTGTTGATGTACTTCCAACTTAAATGAGAGGGGTCTGGATGCAGACCTGGTGCAGAGCAATCTGAGCTGCATCCAATGCTTTTTTAATGCACTCACCTAACCCCACCCCTAACCCTACCCGTCACAGTGACGTCACTCACTCCATTGATTGCATTGTGTCTGACATTGCATCGCTGAGTGATGCAATCTCAGCTTGCATCATAAAGGCTGCATCCAGATACTATTGACTTAAATTGCAATATTGAGTAAGGGGGCGTGGCTTTCTTTTTTCAGGTCATTCCCTCTTAGTATATTTCAGTGAAGTAACTTGCACAGGTTCATTGTTCACCTTAAGACTAAAAATGAGCGATTGCAAAATAAACACTGAAATATTTGATTTCACACAGACTTTAAGGGAAAATAGTGGATAATAGAGCCATACTCTCTGATTTTCATGGTGAATTGTGGCACTTTTCAGGGAGGGAAAATCTCAGTGACCCAGAATAAATTTGTGATTAAAATGTCAGATTCTTTAACCAGTGCCCTGACTACTTAAGAGAAATAAATGAGACACACCTTCTATTTTTAGGGCCCCAATTGTTTTAAACTTTAATAATTACAATTGTTACAGAGTAACTAATGAGCATATTAGGATAATTTCTATTTGATAAAGTGTAATAAAGTAGGGAAGTGAGGGTCACAACCAAACACTTTTTGGTTGTCTCTGTTTATGTAATCCTTGTGGGGTTCAAAGTAGAATATCTTTTTTATTATTATTATTAATTTCACAATTGTCTAGTACAGTGGTTCCCAAACCTTTTCTTATAAAGGGCCAAAAGCCAAACTTGATTGAGGGTGGTGGGCCGAAGCTAAATATACTAAACTGTATTACTTTAAAGTTGTCATGGTACTTTTCTAATTTGAAAACATATATAGATAAAAAAATGTAATCGTATTAATGATTATATATATATATTTTACATTTTATAATCTTTATAATCTTCTTACAGTAAAACTATAAACAATCTCATTTATAATACAATGGAGTTTAAGGCTTTTTTTTATTTACAAAAATAATACATTTTTACCCGATAGTGAAATATATCCTATATATTTCAGTCCTATAAGTGTTTTTAGCAACGTGCCACATGTCAATATCTAAAAAAAGTGTTTTAGGGTTTCATGAAACTTTAAAAAATCTGATTAATTCACAACATTTAATTTAAACATTTAATTTTAGTTTTGCTTTTTTTTTTGCAGCTCAGCAGTTAAACAAACAAACCAAATGTTATGTTAAAAGAGAACTGACGATCTCTGTTTGAGGGTTTTGCCCCAACCTTCCCCATCATTTGTCCATTTCTTCTCTGATTGGTTGGTGGGCCAAATCAAAGGTTAAACTTTGGCCGCGGGCCCTAGTTTGGGCAGCTCTGGTCTAGTACATATGAGGCATTTTGTTTTGTAATTATAGTCTATAACATTTTTTATTATGTACAGGAAAGGAATGAAAGTGACTTTTACTGCTGAAAAAAACATAAGACGTTACAATATTTTCATAATAATTGAAATATTAAAGGGTTTGTTCACTAAAATATCTAAATTCTGTTATTAATTATTCACCCTCATGTTGTTCCTATGCCATTCTGACCTTCAGAACACAAATTAAGGTATTTAGGATGAAATA
Source organism: Danio kyathit (assembly GCA_903798195.1). Classification (NCBI taxonomy): domain Eukaryota; kingdom Metazoa; phylum Chordata; class Actinopteri; order Cypriniformes; family Danionidae; genus Danio; species Danio kyathit. Next base: position 24,220,325 of record LR812525.1, on the reverse strand, counting down.
TGAGAGCTCTCATCCTCCATAGACAGCAATAGTCCAGAGAGGTTCAAAAACATTTTCAAATCATTTAACGTGACTTCAGTGGTGCAACTGTAATCATACGAAGCTCCATGAACACTTTTGTTCACCAAAAGAAATATAAAAACACCTTTGTATTTTCTTCCGTGTAAGATTAAGGTGTGGGTTTACTATGGGCAATAAAATGTATTGCCATCAAGCCTGATTTATACTCAACGTGTTCGCTCGTTCGCTTTAGTGTGTGCGGCGAATGTGACGTCATTGTGGTGTTTGTGGAGGTTCGCTTTGGGTGCGTGCAACATGATTTCGGTTGGTGAAGCGCATGAAATTTTTTGAGAATAGAGCGAACAGTTTGTGCGGCACCGCATGTGATTTGAGTTGAATATGAATGACTTTGAAGAGATTTTGTCTGAAACAGGTTTTGAATTTTAAACAATTAAATAGCTACAAAACTAAAATAAAGTAACAAATAATTTTTTTGATAACTGGAAAAGAGTATTTGAACCTCAGTTTACAATATACTGATGGCCTGTTTTTCTAGGTTTTATTGGTTATAATAGTCATGAATGTTGGACCATTATTGCCTTTTTCGCATATAAGTAGAGGACAAACAAGCCGGACAGTAATGTGTCAATTGTGAAGTGGGCTAAATCTAAAAAAAAAAAAAACGTCTGTATTTTTTAGTAAGTGTACTTTTGGCTTTAATTCTATTTGTAGAGCAACCCATGTTCTGTTGTCATTGATATTTAACTTTAATATGTAGAACTGTCCAAGATATAAACAAAAGCAAGTGATGGATTAAAGTTTAATTTAAAAAATCTTGAATGGTTATAAAAATCTTTATAATAAATTGTAAAAAAGAGTAAAAAAACAATTAACTTAAAAATCTTCAATAATTTTAATGATATGACGTAGCTCCGGAAACTTTCTGTTTATCCGTCTGATTTTACGGTCAGTTTCTTTGGACAGTCCCCTGTTGTTTTAAAAAATATCACAACGGTGAACATGTCAAGTATAAAAGCCTCAACTGTTTCGTGAGGTGCGCGCACAGTCAGCGGAGGCTGCGACGCGGCGTCAGGCGAAAGTATAAATCATCCTTTAGAGTTAGAAGTACAACATTCAAGTGTCAACATCTCGAGGCCATTTCTGTCTATAGAGGATGAGCGAGCTCTCAGATTTAATCTAAAATACCTTAATTATTAATAATTCATCAAAATGATTTAATTTGGGTTCCTAGAACAAAGATCTCAGGGGATTGTAACGACAGAAGGGTGAGTAATTAATAAAATTATTTCCATTTCTGGCTGAACTAACCATTTAACTAGCAGGTCATCTTCACCACATACAGTTGGTGTCAGAATTATTAGCCCCCCTTTAAAAAATTTTTTTTCTTTTGTAAATGTTTTCCAAATTATGTTTAACAAAGCAAGGAAATTTTCACGGTATGTCTGATAATATTTTTTCTTCTAGAAAAAAATCCTATTTGTTTTTATTTCGGCTAGAATAAAAGCAGTTTTTAATTTTTTAAAAACCATTTTAAGGTCAAAATTATTAGCCCCTTTAAGCTATTTTTTTCAATAGTCTACAGAATGTCTTTAAAAATATCAAGTAAAATATTATTTACTGTCATCATGTCAAAGATAAAATAAACCAGTTATTAGAGATGAGTTATTAAAACTATTATGTTTAGAAATATGTTAAATCTTCTCTCCGCTAAACAGAAATTGGGGAAAAAATAAACAGTTATAGTATAGTAACAGTTAATAATTTTGACTTCAACTGTATATGCTAAAAGAGATGCTGCCATGTGAATGGCTCATCAAATCATTAGATATCTGCATAACAAGCAGCCAAACAGTACATAATAAAGTGGCCATATATATTGACATTGAACTAGATACATATATATGCTGGGAAAATATCAGTTCTCATTGTTATAATTATTTTTTAAGGGTTTTCACCTTTATTGGGATAGGACAGTGGAGATTTAACAGACAGGAAAGTGTGGGGAGCAGAGATAGGGGATGGATCGGCAAAGGACCTCGAGCCGGGAATCGAAATCGGGTTGCCGTGAGCACCTTGGTGCTATGTGTCGACGCACTAACCACTAGGCTGTTGGCGCCGACTCAGTTCTCATTGTTAACATTGTTACAGTACTTCATGAAAATAGAACGCATAAATAAAAGTTGTGGTACTGTAAAGGTCAGTTCATTGAGGCCATACATGTTTTCATTGAAGTTGTATGTCCATTTTGTGTGCAGATAAGGCATGGGTCGGTATAAGATTCTGACCGTATGATAACCTTAGATAAAAATATCACGGTTTCACGGTGATCACTACTAAAATATATATTTTTTAAATGTCTGGGTAAAAAACAAACGTTTTTTCCCCTTTTGAACACAATATATTTTATTTTGAGAAACATTTAAAATATTTTGGAGCAGTAAACATGTCAGGCTAAATCAAAATCAAATAAATCTTCTGCTGTCTTCATTAGTTTCAAAAACAGATTTTTTTTTACAATTTAAAATGACATGGATATCTTTTCTGCTGGAGATACTGTTTTCCTAAAAAGCAAAACAAAAAAGTAAATAAAAATCGTACACATACCTTAGGAACGGTATTATAGTAAATTTTGACGGTTTGAAAACCTTGACTTTTCCAAACCGCAGTATACCTTGAAAACAGTTATCATCCATGCCTAGTGCAGATATTGTAATTTAATCAGTAGGTAAATCCTCTTGTTGTTTTTTTTAGAAGTATGTTTATTGAGAATATACATAACATTATGTAGTGTAAGAATACAAAGAGTATCAGGAATTCTTTTTAGCAATTAGCAAAAGAAAAATAATAATAATAAAAAAATACAAATACAACCCACCCCCACCCCCATCCATACATGGTATAATTGTCTCAAATTTTGTCAAAACATTTCTCATTTTGATGTTACATAAAGACAGTTGCAATGGTTGATGTAATAAATAAAAACACTAATGTCCAGAAATGATACACAAATATATTACATTTACAAATATGATAAAACATTGAATTAAAACACTAACAAAATAAGAGAAAGTAACAACTACAGCAATAACAAAAAAGACTAGCAAAACTAACAATTATTATATGAAATAATCGATTATTCAAGTCTAACAGAGGTAATGTTTCAAGAAAAGGGCCCCAAATATAATCAAAGTCTGCAGGCTTTTGTCTGACAGAATACAATATTTTCTCCAGGGGTACTATAAGATACAAGCTCATTGATCCAGTGATTTTTCTCAGGGGGGTTGTCAGATTTTTTATTTTTTAAGTATATATTTTTAGCTGCATTAAAATCCTCTTGTTTTATGTATTCTCACATCCTGGTTGTCTTCCCTAGGGTCTTTTTTTTAAACAAAACTAAAAAGCATCTTTGTGGTAGTAATTCCTGAGTACTCGACTCATTATTCTGTGCCTTCAGATTGAATATTCTCTAGTTCAACTGCAGTTGTCACTCACTGTCTCCCTTCAGTCACCTTGCCCAAGGCTGAATGTGTGAGTGCTCTTTTCTCTCATACACACTTTCCCTCAGAGGCAGCCAATGGGCAAACACTTTGCCTGTCCATCGACCCCCTCAAACGTCTATCTCCACTGCTGCTTTCTCTCTCTCTCTCTCTCCCTCCCTGCTGGATACCACATTTTCATTCCGTGCATATTATGGACTCATAATGCAATATGTTTGATCGTGACTCATTCAAATGAGACATTTTGATATGTCTCCCACCATTTGAAAGGATCGACATTCGTGTGGCATTTTTAAAACACCGCTCGCAAATGGCTGCGTCCCTTTGGTGTATTTCATAGCTCTTTGTTAGAATTGCTCATGCATTTTAATATTGTTTGCTGTCAGTCATTTGGCTTCTGTTCAAAGGATTCAGTGTGAGTTGCTAATGTAGTTCAAAAGCCTTTTCGGCCTGACCTTACTAAAGGTGTGTGTATGTTTACAGTGCAAATCCACTGTATTATCGCACGAGGAATTTATAGGAATTTAACACCTGGGTTGCACACTTATTCTTGTAAAAAAAAAAATATATATTTATAAATATATAAATTCAGAAATGTAAAAACTGACTGGAATCCATTAGTGTAAACACTGCTTTCAAAGTACGTGATCTACTCTTCAAATATTTACTAGTCGAAACTACATTTCAGTTATAGTTGTTTACTTAGATCGCTCTGTAGTCACATGCACCTTTTATTAATAATAAGGCTTTGTGTCACATTTCTTGTTTCCATAACAACAGTGGCCACTGGTTATTGTGAACAGTTGGGTTGGTTGAGGGGTGTTTCGGTGAAGTGGGGGAGAGAGGGACTGATGGGAACAATGAAACACAGAGAAGGGGTGCGATGAAGAGGAGTGGAGGGACCCATAATCAGCTTTCACACATTGAGGGGTGGAGGAGTCTCTGATTATGAAGAGCTCCGATGATGATTTTTCGTACCGGCCTTGGCATATACAGTCTCATAGGACACAGGTTTGGGGGAATATACTGTATAATCATGGTAGTTCGTTTAGAAAAACGATATATATATGTATAACACGTTGGCTCAGTCGTTAACACTGTCACCTCACAGAAAGAAGGTCACTGGTTCGAGTCCTGGCTGGATCAGTTGGCATTTCTGTGTGGAGTTTGCATGTTCTCCCTGTGTTGGCGTGGGTTTCCTCCAGGTGCTCCAGTTTCCCCCACAGTCCACAGACATATAAGTGAATTGAATAGATTAAATTGTTCATAGTGTATGAGTGTGTATGGATGTTTCCCAGTACCGGGTTGCACCTGGAAGCGTAAAACATGCTGGATAAGTTGGCGGTTCATTCCGCTGTGGCGACCCCTGATATATAAAGGGACTAAGCCAAAGAAAAATGAATGAATGATTTCTAAAATATTGTGTAGGGGAGAGCAGGGATGTGGGACGAAAATAACAAAGCGGTTTTCTCAAAGCCCTGACAACATTTGATTTCCAGGCTATAACAGCACATTTAGTATGCAAGCCCTGATGGAGCTGCCAAGTATCAGCTGATTTCAGGACTGTGTCCAGCAGTTAACTCCAAATTTCTGTTTTTAAGTGCAAAAAGTAAATTATGGTGGTGTTTTTTTCTTTATTTCAAGTTGTCTTTCTCTTTTCGTGTGTCACACTGATGATCAATTTAGAGGTTACTTAGTGCAATATCACATCCTTAAGTTTGAAATGTCTGAGTTATTCAGTTTAAAAGTAAATGAGGTTTAAATGGCGAGAGTTCCTGTGGGGGCGAAAGTCACACTGTTATTAATGTCCCACTGCTAATAGCCATGCCTTATTTTTCACCTCCACATTCGTTTTCAGTGTTTTATAAGATTAATGCATATTGCCAATAATAATAAAAAAATATTTAAAAATTATAGAAAATGTTAATGTTTTGCATTGTTGATTGCTTTTGAAACATCTGATGGAGCTGAAATTCAAAATGAAATTGCTGTCAAAATAAAGGACAAAATGTTGGCACCAATGGTGTAGTGGTTAGTCCGTCAGCACATGCACTCTGGTGCTCATGGTGACCCGAGCTCAAGGTCCTATGCTGATCCTTCCCCTCTCTCTGCGCCCCATGCTTTCCTGTCAATACTCTCTACTGCCCTATCCATTAAAAGGTGACCCCTCCCCTCCAAAAAATTTAAAATAAAATAAAAATAAAGGACAAAATATGTTTGCAGTTAACATTATCAAGGTCAGAGTCAGATATATTTAAAATAAACATGATTCAGCCATTAAATCTAGCAAATATTGTTGTTAAAGTAACAATGTGCAACTTTTGTTTAAAGTTAAGTTATATTGAAGCTGTTGTACATTAATACAATACACCTTATTTTGATAGACCACTGTTGTTAGTAACCACAGTCAACATATATTTCTGCTAAAAACTTCTTTTAAAATTAGGTTTTTATGAAAAATGTTACTTTCATCCCGCTCTCCGCTATGTTATGCATTTGTCAATTATCTTCTAACATATTTTTGCTCTTAAATATACAGTTGAAACCAGAAGTTTACATATACACTGTATAAAAAGGCACATAACCATTTAAAAAAAAGTCAGATGCTAATGTGACTAAACTTTTTCTCTTTTAGGTAAGTTAGCATTCTCAAATTTGTTTCTGTTATGCTTAATAGCAGAATAATAAGAGAGATATTTTCTGAGAAATGGTTATAAATTTTCTTGAAAGTCAAGTTTACATACAACAAGATTATTATGCCTCTGAAAAAGCTCAGATGATAGTGTCAAGGTTTTAGAAGTTTCTGATTGGCAAATTGACAACATTTGAATTAATTGGAGGCACAACTGTAGAATAGTATTTAAGAAAAATCTCAAAAACACTGCTTCCTTGTGTGACAACATGGGAAAATCAACAAGCCAGAATCAACAAAAAAGCCAGATTACAATTAGCTAAATTACAAATTTTTGGAGACATGTCCTGTGGTCTGATGGAACTAAGTTTGAACTGTTTGGCCATAATGTCCAGTGTTACATTTGTAGGACAAAGGGGAAAGCTTACAAGCTTAGGAACACCATCCCGACTGTGAAGTATGGGGGCGGTAGCATCATGTTCTGGGACTGTTTTACTGCAGGAGGAACTGGTCCACTTCACAGCATAGATGGAATCATGAAGAAAGAACAATATGTAGAAATGCTGAAGCAACATCTCAAGACATCAGCCAGGAAATTAAAACTTGGCCACAAATGGGTCTTCCAAACAGACCATGACCCTGAGCATACTGCCAAATTAGTTCAAATGTGCTTTAAGGACAACAGAGTGAATGTTTTGGAGTGGCCATCACAAAGCCCTGAGCTCAATCCTATAGAAAATTTGTGGGCAGAGTTGAAAAAGCTTTTGCAAGAAAGACAGCCTACAAATCTGACTCAGTTACACCAAATCTGTCAGGAGGAATGGGCCAAAATTCCTGCAAACTATTGTGAGAAGCTTGCGGAAGGATACCCAAAACATTTGACCACAGTTATACAGTTTAAAAGTAAAGCTAAAAATACCAAGGAAATGTGTAAACATTTGACTCTCTAGAAATCAATAAAAAATTCTTTAAAAAAAAAAAGTTCTCATTATTCTGGCATTTAGCAAATGTAAATGATTTAGGTAATCCTAATGGACCTAAAATAGTAAACATTTAGTATGATTTACCATCAGACAATTTTAAAAAAAATGGTTATGTTCCTTTTTTTAGTGTGTATGTAAACTTCTGGTTTCAATTGTACATTCACTCTTGAAACTATAAAGAAGTTTTATTTTAGAAATTTTTGGATTTTCTTTTTTTTTTGTTTTGAGCTTATATACCCCACACAACATAAAATGCACAACACAAAATCAACATTCAAGAAATGAATGTAAACAAATTATAATAAAAAAATAACAAAACAACAATTATAACATAAATATAAAATATAAAATAATGCAAAAGACAGCCAAATTGACAACCCTTCAATTTTTCCTTTACATGCTCTCCAAATCCTGTAAAAAGCTACCCCATTTCTGATTGAAAGTATGGATGGAGTCCTGAAGTCTTGCCAACATACGTTCATACACTCTCAGAAATAAAGGTACGCGATCTGTCACTGGGGTTGTACCTTTTCGAAGGGTACAAATTTGTACCTAAAAGGTCCATATTAATACCTCAAGGGTACATATCAGTTCCTAAAAAGTACAAAAGTGTTCCTCTTAAAATTTTTAGGTACTAATAAATACTTTTGAGGCACCAATATGGACCCTTCAAGTACAAATGTGTACCTTTTGAAAAGGTACCGCCCCAGTGACAGCTTGCGTACCTTTATTTCTGAGAGTGTATGATGCAGTAGAAGTCATCAGCTCACTCTAATCCTTAAAGAGGGAGTATCTGAGTTCTTCCAATTTAGCCATAATACAACCTGCAATGACTAGCCCAGCTTGTGCTTTAGATATCCTCATCCGTAAAGTGGATGTATCACCAATCTGACAAACTCTTGGTGAATAAGGTAAAGGTTGTCCCAGCCATTTATCAAGGTTTTTAATAACTCTTGTCCAGAATGGAGCCACCAAATGACAGTTCCACATTAAATGTAAAAAGGTGTCCACAGAATCACCACACTTCCAACCGTGGTTATTTGTCATTAATCCTAGCCTATGGAGTCTTAATGGGGTCCAGTAATATTGATTAATTATCTTGTAATGCATGAGTTTACTTCTAGCATCTGTATATCAGAAACTACTGTTTCCCATTCACCTTCTTCAAATTCCACCTCCAGTTTTTGGATTTTCTGACAAAAATCTTTTAATTGTAAAAAGAATATTATTAGTTACTACAATGATTTTGCTGCAATATAACTGCTATTGCTTATAATCACTTTAAAAAAATAAAGGGTCTTTACTTATAGCAATGATCAAAAAAAGAATCTAAACAAAAGGTTCTTTAGATTGGAGATTGCTCTTTAGATTGTAGACAAATTCTTTACAGGAAAAAAGGCTCTTTTCTATGAAAACACTATGAAAACCTCATGTTGTTCCTCCCTGACTTCTTTATTTAGGAGAGACTGTCATTAAAAAGGGAGAAAATGAGGCGGAAATATAATTCCAATGTCTGTAGTCCTTCAGTGTCCGTTATAAATTCCAACAGTTCCAAAAGAACATTTGGAACAGATGAAATCAAAAGCTTTCTGCATCAGGGCTAGTTGAATACGATTATATTAAATAGCTAATTAAGTAAGAGCTTAAATATGGGACATTCTACCAGAAATGTACATTTTCACATATAAAAAATGTTACAGGGCCTTACCTTTAGCTTGTCGTCCTCAAAAAAATCATGCAAAAACAAGCCTAAAATCATACAATTCAATGATAGAACTCATCGTTGATCACTGTCGGCTTCTCCTCCATCAAATGATGTCACTTTTGAGTCAGCCTTAAAGGTGGATTGCACACATTTTATGTTAAATTTAATGCAAATGTGACAGGACTGGCCGATACATGGGGACAATTGTACATTTATTTGTATTATATATTTGGAGTATTTAATGTATTTATAATTTTATGTTTTAAATCAATTTTAAACAACAATGATCAATGTTACATCAGTGATAACAACGTAAACTTGCTATCTCTGAAGGTTTTTTCTAAATAACAAATAATAAATAGTTTTTAGCATAACAGAACTATTAAAGCTGTAGGTTTCCAGGTAGCAAAGAATTCTGGCCCAGATTTGGCATAAATCTGGCACAGCAGGCACTCATCCGGCACTGGCATACAGCATGTGGGCCAAACATGCCCCTGGTTTGGCAGAGGTGGCACCATCTTTAAGGTGGCACAGAACACTTGGGTCAGATGTTAAATTGATTATTTGGCCCAGATATTAAAAAATGATATGTGGGCCATGTAAGTTTGACCTATCTTGACCCACATTTAAAATACATTTTTATCATTTTCTTATTATATTACTAACCAGGTCGCTTCGAGAAAAAGCACGGCCATAGCATGCCCAAAGTGCAATAATTCATAGGTTTTTCAATTTCACTGCAGTCCTGACACTAACATATCTGGCCCAGTTCAAGCTCAGTTATGGGTTATTAACTTGGCTGAGACTTGGCCCAGATATGGTCCATGTTTGGCCCTTGGTGGAAGCTAGACTTGGTCCAGTCATGTACCGTAATTCACTGCGGCATGTGGGCCAAGCAAAAGCTTATTATGTGGGCCAGAACTGGGCCAGAGATATTTTGCTATGTGGGTTCAATTGAGCTAAGGACAAGGACAATTACAGCGTTTGTACAAGTGTTTTTAATAAAGAAAAACAATAAGAAAACCAAATGAATGATATATTCCTTCACAGAACAACTCACAGCCATCAGTCCATTTTAGACATTTTTGAGATGAAATACTTTTTATTCACTGTATTTCTGTTTTTATTTCAGGCATAGATAGTGTACATTTCTGGTAGAATGTCCCATATATACTATTTACATTAACTGTTGTAATTACTGTTTTAATAACAATGTACATTTTACACATCAATCGTTTTATTATAGTAAATCAGGTCGTTTTTGATTGGTGGAGGATCATAACCAAGTAGTTGCCCCACGTGGAGAGAGAGAGAGAGAGAGAGAGAGAGAGAGAGAGAGAGAGAGTCTGTGTGTGTGTGTGTGTGTGTGTGTGTGTGTGTGTGTGTGTGTGTGTGTGTGTGTGTGTGTGTGTTTGTGTGTGTGAGTGAGAGAGAGAGTGAAAGAGAGATAGTAAAACTGTGTGTGTGCGCGCGCACGGGGGCAGCGGACATCCCTCCCTCGCGCCTCGACGCCCACTGGCTGATCACCACGCGATAGAGTGCGCGAGGATGAGAGATGGACAGCAGCGCGACACAGGAGACACAGCAATAACAGGAAACTCAGTGGCGCTTTCAACGCTGATGCTCCCGGTGACCAGCGGACACCTCGACAACACCGCCATATAACACCACAGGAAAGTGACCGAGCGGGGGATGCGTGCCGTCTGACTGTTTTGTAAGTTTTATTGAGATCTTTTTATTCATTGGGACGACTGCGTATTTGTTTGTCCTTGTCAAACGCGTCTCTTCTGTTTATCTGCTAATGAATCTGCGACACGCGCGCGCGCGGAGTTCACTAATGTGCGCCGGCATTCGAGCTGGGGCGAAACCCGTCTTCATAACGCGAAGAAAACTTTGACGTGAACTCTGCCATAGCCTTTACGGCGAGTTGGTTAGTGTGTCAGTAATTAACGCAAATCAATTACTATAATTTGTCTGCGAGGGTGTTGTCCTTCCATCTGTTACGTTTTTTCTCTCATGCCAGTTAAACGGATTTATATTCGAGCAGTAATCTGATGACATCTGTGGCATTTGTGCCAATGAGGAAAAGGCGAAAATGTCAGCTCAGTCCAGTCATTTCTATTAATCTGATTTGGAAAAAATCTGTAGGATAAAGTAGTTTCGTTTTCTATCTATCGTTTTCTATCTATCTATCTATCTATCTATCTATCTATCTATCTATCTATCTATCTATCTATCTATCTATCTATCTATCTATCTATCTATCTATCTATCTAAACTCTTTTTAGTAGTAGGCTACTAAACGGTCTGAATTAAGTAAAAATGGGACTATAGTAATCTCATTAAAATATTTACTGTCTCACCATCTATGTATTTGTGTTGCGTTGAGTATGTGTGTGGGAGAGGTAGAGAGAGAGAGAGAGAAAGAAGGATGAGAGCAATAGAGTCAACAGTCTGAACAAACACAGGGTACAGCTGTCAGCGGATAGATAACGCACACATGCAGAGAGGGAAAAAAAAGAGGCGATGATGATGTCGATAACAATGAGAGGATTATGAACAATTTTCAAAACCAATCCAAATAGCTGCATATTTTGTCTCCGATTATGCATTTATTTTCAGCAAACTGTGCTCTCTTTAAAGATCCTGAAAGCAGATCAGAACAGAAAAGGGGGCTATGGATTCCCCTTCGGATCGATTTCATCAGCAGCCTTCCCAGATGTGTCCTTTCGAGCTGTATCGCAGCCTGCCAGATTCCAACCCCTCAGGCCACCGATTTTCCCCCGGCAGCTTGTCTTCCCATCCGCTCTTCTCCCCTCTCATGCACCCCAATAGCATGTCCCAAAGGTGGGGCAGTTTCCGACAGCGTCAGGGCTTGTTCCCTGGGCTTCTGGTAGATGATGATGTGAGTGAGGAGGATGTCTTTGGGAAGAGGGAGTTTGGGGCGACCTCATCATCACAGCGTGGTTCTGGAGAACGGGGACAAGCTCCTGAGCCCTCCGACTGGGGACAAGATTTTGCAAGAGTTAAGAGACTAAGAATGGACTCTTCAGCTAGAAGCGAAGATGAATCAATTAGAGAAGGGAAGAGAGGGAGAAAGAGTAGATCTTCATTTAGGATGGACGAGAAGAAAGGAATGGAGCAAGGCAACAGGAGGGAAAGCAGGGAGGGAAGGAAGCGTCAGCGCCAAGAACTGAAGCTTCAGCTGGAAGAAACCAGAGGGAAACTTCTCGAACTCCAGCGCAAGGTGTGGCGGGTGTACGGAGGGCAGGCGGACGATGAGAAAGATCAAGAAAATGGAGGAATCAATCTGGATGAGGTAGTGGATATGTTTTCTGACAGCGACGATCCACTTGTAGGCAATGAATTTTCTCCTCCACGTTGTTCGTCTAAGAAAAACAATGAATCCAATGGGAATGCCAATGCTGGGATTTTTCCAGAGACCTCCGTGGACCTGGACCTGGAGTTAAATGGCAGTCAAGTGTGGCTGGGATGCAGTTTGATCAGGGGCGAGTGGGAGAGTGCAGAGGGAGGGCAGAAGTTTGCTCAAGCTCTGAAGCAGGAGCTTGCCAATGTTGTCGCTCAGGTTATTGACAGAGTTGTTCGTCTCTATGCTGAAAGTGACCCCGAGGCAGTATCATCTGCCCAGGAACCCAGCATGACGATCAATCTAAACTCAGACAGGAGGCCGAGACCTCAAGCTGTAGAGCAGGTAGAAGCTTTGCCACTCGTCACAAAGAGTCCTCAAGACAAGAGGGCCCCCATCGCTCAAAGTGGGCACAAGGACCTCCTCCTCCCTCAAGCCAATCATAGCCTCGCTTCGCTAGCCCAGCAGCCTCTCCCAGCACTTTTACCCCCCAGGGGCAAAGAGCACTTCCTGCCCTCTTATCCCCCAGACAACCCCGTTCACCTGCCCCTTCTTCACTACACCATGCAGAATCTCTTTGCCCGCTCCCTCTCCAGTCTGCCACTTCATAAGGACTGCCTATCTGAATCTTTCATGGACTTCCGTTCCCACAACTCTGCGTTCCCACCCCTCCCGCTGCTAGGCCAGCTCGACCCCTCTCCATCAGACAGAGCAAGGGAAGCGGGCATGAGGGCAGGTGGTGCGGGAATGGTGGATGGTGCAGATGCAGCACTCTATCTTGCTGCAGGGTCAATATCCTTTTATCAAAACCTGTGAGATTTGTTTGTTTCAAATGAACCCTGTTTCAAACATTTCACTCATCCAAAATTTCTATAAAAGATGTATTGTTGTTTGGGGCGGCATGTAGAAATCTGAAACACTAGTTATTAGCGACACCAATAGACCGCTTAGTGAATTGCAGCTTGCAACTTACTGCTTTTGTTCACACTCATATATATGTAACGTACTTAAGGCTGAGCAAGATTTAAGACCCCAATATGTTCACACAGAAGCTCCTGTTGTTTAAAAAAGTTGTAACAGCAGTATACTGGTAATCAAGACGCCATCCACACTTATGATAGTGATGTTGAGATTAATATGTAAATATTTTCTGCATTAATATTTTTCTTAGCTCAACACATTGATGTGACCAATTTTCTCTTACAGTTTTTCTCAGTGGCTTTGGTGCATTTCTCACAACACTATTTACATTTGCACAACAGCTAATGAATTTCTCAAAACAATTAGTACGAACTGCAAAAACTAGTGGATAACCTGCAAAAGCGTGTCACTTGCTCAAAATGGAGAGCTCATTCCTCAAAAGCAAGTATTGATGTCAATGAAAGTGTCAGTGTCATCAAGATGAAAAGTCCTGCCACCATTGTTTATGAACAAGATAGTCAAATGGCTTTATCATGTTTTCATTATGACACTTTACTCTGTACGTTTTTTCCAATGCAAAAAAGTCAGATTTTTGTGACACTTCCTGAAAATGCTCAAGACAGCACTATATACTATTTGCACAGCCAATACTACAGTAAACTTAGACATCACTGCATTTAGTGAGGTATCTGAGTACAAGACACTGAATATGCATGTTTCACACTTTTACTGCATTTGCTCTTTGCAATTCTAATTTATTCACAGCATTGTGCAAAAGAATAAACACACCCTTATTTACAACAAACATAAACTTCCTTTGGGTAGAGCTGAGCACAACTGTAAACAATAGTGCAGTACATACTGGAACTGAACCTACAAAACACACAGGTCTGTAAATCATTAATGAAATTGTTCAATTTAGAAGACATTTTTTTTTTAAATTTTGACAATTAGTTCAACATTTTTGTATGTAATGACTCAAGTAATGAAATGAGGACTATTAGTTTTATATGGAATGACTATTTAGCATCCACAAATTTAGTTAATTTTGACTGACATGACATAAGCAAATGATAATGTTATAAAACAGCAGAGAGTTGTATGAAAGCAATTGATGCAAAAAGCATTTACAATTTGTTGGAAGGAATGAGAAACTGCTACTATGATGTGCACAAATGACTAATTGTTTTGAGAAATGCATTAACTGTTGTGCAAATGTAAATAGTGTTGTGAGAAATGCACCAAAGCCACTGAGAAAAACTATAATTATGACATTATTTTGAACACTATATGTGACCATGTACAGCAGCATAAAAATATAAGCGTCCACAGGGACCACACATCAGGTTTTTGGACATTTAGATTTAAATAAGCTTTCTATTGATGTATGGTTTGCAAGGACAGGATCATGTGTGGCCAATGTACAAATATTTGAAAGTCTGGAATCTAAGGGTTCCAAAATAATTGAAACATTGATCAAATCTCTGCTAAAGTTGTCCAAATTTCGACACTACCTGATAAAAGTCTTGTCGCCTATCCTAGTTTTAGGAACAACAAATAATAACTTGACTTCTAGTTGATCATTTGGTATCAGAAGTGGTAATATGAAAGGCAAAGACCTCTAGATTACGCTTATTTTACCACAATAAAATATGATCATGCCTTGATTTTTAGTTATTTAATTAGTTATTTTATTACTACAGTAAGGTCTGACTTTGCTCAGAAAAAGTCTTGTCACTTACCAGAAATAATGTACAGTATAGGATATAAAGTCATGGTGCAGTGGAAAAAGAATTAATATTGTGTATGACTCCCATGAGCTTGACGACTACATCCATACATCTCTGCATTTACTCAAATAACTTATTAATAAAGTCATCTGGAATGGCAAAGAAAGCGTTCTTGCAGGACTCCCAGAGTTCATCAATATTCTTTGGATTGATCTTCAATGCCTGCTCCTTCATCTTACCCCAGACATGCTCAATAATGTTCATGTCTGGTGACTCGGCTGGCCAATCCTGGAGCACCTTGACCTTCTTTGCTTTCAGGAACTTTGATGTGGAGGCTGAAGTATGAGAAGGAGCGCTACAGTATCCTGCTGAAGAATTTGCCTTCTCCTGTGGTTTGTAATGTAATGGGCAGCACAAATGTCTTGATACCTCAGGCTGTTGATGTTGCCATCCACTCTGCAGATCACTCGCACATCCACATACTGAATGTAAACCCAAACCGTTATTTTTTATTCACCAAACTTGACTGGTTTCTGTGAGAATCTTGGATCTATGCGAGTTCCAATAGGTCTTCTGCAGTGTTTGTGATGATTGGGACGCAGTTCAATGCTTTTGCCACTTTTCCAAATGATCAACTCAAGAAATCAAGTTATTATTTGTTGCTCTTACAACTGGGATCGACGGCAAGACTTTTGTCAGTAGTGTACTTAGCAATGCAAATTACTAATCAAAAATTGTTGTTTCAACAATAAGCTTCACTTATTAATCTACTTACGTTTTTGCATTAAATAAAAATCAGTCATTTTGGCTACAAAACTGTGGTTTTGTGGTTCAGGGTCACATATAAGCTTTTATTTCATGTAATTGAATGGAAGAGACGATCTTAAAAGCATAAAAGTCCTATTCGTTAGATTTTCTTCCAAAAAAATGTCCAGAGTCCTTTACAAAATATCAGTGTACAGGCTTTCAAAGACAGCCTTGAGGAAGTTTTTTAGGTTTTGTCAAAATCTGTTCACACATTGGCAATAAAAACCCCTCTAAACAGAACAGCTGCAATTTTTATTAATCCTTTTTTAACATTAATGATGGTCAAAATGTTTCATGAGCACTAAATCAGTATTTTGATCAAATAGTTACATAATATGCCATCAAACATTCCTTAACCATACACACTCTCAGGAGGGCCTTTCTCCGTGCCACTTGAAGAAAGCCAAGCTCATGTTCTTCTACACGCGCTACCCCAGCTCCAGCACACTGAAGACATATTTCCCTGACGTCAAGGTGAGCATCATTCATCGCATGCCCGGCACAAAAGAGCATGTGAGCATAACTTGCACAAATTATATGGGCTAATGACTTATTGAATGAATACACTGACCTATATACAGCAGCGTGGCACGCTTTCCGTTTGAAACGATTTGAATCAATTACGACAGTCAGAAAACGTTCCTGCATTTATAATGAGTCAATATCAATCGAATTTTTAATTAAATTAGACGCTTATAATCAAGCTGCATCTGTGTTTTTAACATCAAACATCACAATGTCTGCGAAACACTGAAATGTTTGTTGCTGACCTACATTCAGAATTTAGCCTATTTATGAAACGCAGCTCGAACTAACTTTTCTTTTCCTTTTTTCTCGCTACACAGTTCAATCGCTGTGTCACTTCCCAGCTGATTAAGTGGTTCAGTAACTTCCGGGAGTTCTTCTATATCCAGATGGAGCGCTTTGCCCGGCAGGCAGCCAGAGAGGTGCTTACATCTGCCAGAGAAAGGGCTCTCCGCCTGGGCAGAGACACTGAGCTTTACCGCATTCTCAACATGCACTACAATAAGAGCAATGATTACCAGGTTTGTGTGTGCACATATGTGACCCTGGACCACAAAAACAGTTTTATGTTGCACTGGTATATTTATAGGAATAGGCAGTGGTGTAAAGTAACAAATTACAAATACTCAAACTACTGCAATTGAGTTTTAAAAAATGTGTACTTTACCTCTCCCTTGAGTACATTTTTACTGCAGTATTGGTACTTTTACTCCACTACTTTTCTTCAACCTGCAGTCACTACTTTATTTTTTCCTGTCTATGGGGATTAGAAAAATCAGTCCTGTGATTCCTGTCCAATCAAATCACACATAGAAGGTAAATCGCATCTACCTCAAGACATAGGTGATTTATAATTGCAGCAAACAGTTTGGAATCAATAAAGGTGGTCAAGAAGATGTCCAAAATCTTTACACGCAATGACCCAGCAGTGATAATTTTGACAGCAAATTTAGTTTTAGTCATATTTTAGTCTTCTGAATTATTTTAGTTTTAGTAGTTTTAGTTGACTAAATTTTATAAGATTTTAGTCAACTAAATCTACTCTACTCTTACGATGATGTAATCGCATCCCGCTTCTACTGTGGATCAGTTACTTTTAAATGTGTGTGGCTTATGCATCACAAATTCTGATTGGATATTTTCCAATAAACATCTTCCAGTCACATTCTCATCTCATTGTTATTAGTCTACAAAAATGTCAGTATATTTTTATTATAGTTGTAGTCATCATCACTTTGTTTTCATCTAGTATTCGTCGATAGAAACTGTTCGTCAGGTAAATTATGATGAAAAAAATTTCGTCAACAAAATTAACCCAGAAACTGTTTAGATGCATGTCATTGATGATAAGATGACAGATGTTTACTGTATGATGACCGAAATGACCTTAAACACACAGCAGGCACAAGACGTCAATATGACGTCAAATTGACGTTGTACCCCAACATCGTAGAGACATTGCATTTTGTTTGGAAATTAAAATCGAGTTGACGTCAGAACTCGACGTCCAACCTAAAATCAACCAAATATCAACGTCTAATGATGTTACAGCTTGACGTTGTGTGGACGTTACCAATATGACATCAATCAGGCATTGGATTTTGGTTGCCATACCTGACGAATAAATGTCAGTATTTGACGTCAATATGACGTTGGTTTAAGATGCTGGCTTGACATTGGATTTTGGTCGCTTTCTAACACAACCTAAAATTAACCAAATATGATCCTAATTTGACGTTGTTATTGAATGTCAAAATAATGTTTCCCCTTATACGCTGGCTAGACAATGAATTTTGGTCACCTGACGTCATGACCTAACCTAATATTAACGTCTTATGACGTTGTGTGCAATGACGTAGTGTGCAATGATGTAGTGTGCAATGACTAAACGCACTACACATTGTTACGTTTACACACATCGACAAATTACATGTAAATGCTTCAGCTTTTTATAGTGTAGTACTCACTACTCAAGTACTTTTGAAAGGGCTACTTTTTACTCCTACTTTGAGTAATGTTTATTACATATACTTTTACTCTACTTGCACTACATGTTTAGGCAAGTAATGGTACTTAAGTAATGATTTTTCAGTATTCTTTCAACACTGAGAACAGGCAAAAAAACATTGTATGGGTCAAAAATCATTATAATATTAAGGAAAGATCATGTTCCGTGAAGATGTTGTACAGTGAATATATCAATTTTTTTATTAGTATTGTGCATTGCTAAGCACTTGATTTTAACAATTTAAAGGCAATTTTCTAAGTATTTTTTTAAGATTTTTTTAAGATTCCTGATTTTCAAATAGTTGTATCTCAACCAAATACTGTCCTATTCCAACAAACAGGGCTTGACATTAACACCTGCCAGCCCACCAAATGTCTGTAGATTTCAGCTGTGGCTGGTTAGAGAGCCACTCCCACTAGCCACTTTGGCTGGTTGAAAATCATTTTTAAATTGTAGTTCATCGAGAAGCAGCATGGCTGACAAAATAACTGTTCGTGGGAGCAAAAGAAAGCAGTTATATATCAAATGAGGATGATCACATGCACAGTGAGACGCAGGTTTTCTTCACTCACTGACCCGGGCTTTAGCATCGCGCGCACGGCTTATGTGATGCGCATGTGAGTTTATAAAGCTTGCGCGCTCCCGTTTCTTTGCGCGAAGCAAATGTGCCTGCAAACACAACTTGTGCGATCAGTTCTCTTTGAAATAGACTGGACAAAAAATGATGGTCGTGCACTCACAGTCCTGCTGCTTTCAAGAGCTTCAGATTCATTAAAAAAAATGCATTTTTGTAAGCCGCAGCAGTTGCTGCTTTCGCTTTAATTATTCTTTGAACAGATCATTAATTGGCCTAAAGTTAACTGTGTGCACGTGATTATACTTTCATTATCGCAAATGCTATGTTTTTCACCTGTTTCCTTTGCTTACAGTTATAAACAGTAGTAACTTTTTAAAATGTCATTAAAAAAAAAGAAAGGCTTTGTTGAATAAAAAGTGCATGTATACAGCTATATTTAGCTTGTTTTTAATTTTTTTTTAATTAGTTAAAATTTGTAGCTAAGAAATAATTAGTAATTGATTTATTTATTTTTGGTGTGGCTAGAGAAAAATTAGCTAAATTCTTAATGTTGAGTCCTGAAAAGTCATGTGAAATAAGAACTAATTGCAATGCAACACCATGAAACCACATTGAGCAAGGTCATACACAACACACAAAAAGTGTAATGAATGAGGAGGCATGTGGACAGAACACAAAACCTAAATCAAGTAATTTTAGCATGCCAAAGTCATATTTATGTATACTGTATAAAATTTATTTTCCCAACAACAAAATTGTGGCTATAGTGAAAATGCAGAGTGGCTAGTAATGTTGGAAAACTACTAGCCTCAGTGGCTGGTGATCAAAAAAGTTCATGTCAAGCGCTGCCAACAAAGTATACATCAACTTTCAGATTATACACACAATCTCAATTTTAAAAATAGACACTTGTGACTTGTTTTGTGGTCCACATGTCAAGGCGTGTAACAGCTCAGTTATGTATCTAAACATCCTGTTCTTTTTCAGGTTCCAGAGAGGTTTGTGGAGATATCTGAAGTGGCCCTGAGGGAGTTTTTCACTGCCATCCAGAGCGGTCGGGATGCTGATCCATGCTGGAAGAAGTCCATCTATAAGATCATCTGTAAATTAGACAGTCCAGTGCCTGACAGCTTCCGGCTGCCCGGATGCCCCACGGACACTTACCGGATGGGTTAAAGAGAGATATCTACACACAAAGAATGGTCAGCAGTTTAAAAAGAGGGCTTTATTGCTGCCCACTTTTTTTTACTGGTTCTGGAGGTATTTGTCCAATTCATTTTTTCCCAAATGAAAGTCTTTGAAGGCTTATAGGTGATTAAAAGGATAGTTCACTAAAAATGACAATTTGCTTACTATTTAGTCACACCCTAGGTGGTTCTAAAACTTTTGAGTTTTGGTTTTATGTTGACCACAAAAGAAGATCTTTTGAAGAAAGCTGAAAACATCATTTGACATCCATAGTAGGCAAAACAAATACTATAGAAGTCAGTGTGTACCAGCTTTCAACAGGTTTGGAAGAAGTGAATGGAGAATAAATGATGACAGAATTTTCAGCTTTGGGTGAACTTTCACTTTAACCAAACCAGCAATCTGCTAGGCGAAACGTTACACAACATTAAGTCCAAGATTGAGTACTATGAATTAATAAGGGAAAGAACTACAAATCTGCGAAGCACAGCAAATTCTACAATCAAATTAAAAATCATGGAAAAAACCATTGATTTAAATTTGCTGGTTGTATTTATAGCAACAATATATTTCAAGTTTGTTGGTGTGGGCGGAGCTAAATATCTGTTTTGCTTCACTTTGCTCGCTGCAACTCTCTGATTGGTGGAGCTTTTTTTGTACAGCATTATAGGTATTGTAGTTTTTCTGCACCAGTTCTGCTATAAACCATGATCGTTTTACAGATGAATTATGTATTAATTAATGTGAACAGATGGGTTCAGCTAAAGCACATACAGTCAGCGAACAACCTCAGAGAGCTCACAACAGGTCTGTCTTAAAAGGTTTATCAAATTATTGCTTGTTTCCCTATGGAGAAAATGAATGGAATTATTACTGATAGAACTTAAATATTGCACTCTAATATTGGCAAAGGAGGAAAATGTACAAAATAGTGCTGTAAAGATCAGTGAATATTATTATCATCATGATGCTCAAAAGTATTACTCGTTTAAACATGATCTGTTTGTTAATTCTACTTTAGTCCAGTTAGCACTGAAAACACATCTGATTATATGGAAAAGAGTTTCTCATTTTGTCAGCTGTTACATTAATGCTCAATAATTGATCTGAAAATGCAGGCCTGGTTGGCTTTCAGATTTTTTAAATATATATATTACTTGTTACTCATGATATAATGTTGCTGAGTTTTCTGTGAACCTGTGGTATGATGTAATAAAAATATGTAAAACACCTCTTGCTGTCAGTTAAGTAAAAATTCCAATGCAGTCTTTACACATTATGGGTTGAGTAGGCTACGCTAATAGCATGTAAATGTCATGTGATCTGTCAGGAGGGTAAAGAAACTAAGCTCAAACACCTGACAGCACGAGTCTACACACTTTGTGTTTTAGGTTTCCCATATAGAAATTGCACATATATGACAAAATATATAATCAGATTATATGACGTACAACTTAATCTTTGGATTTTATTTGATTTTGATTTTTAGAAATTTATTTTTAAATATTTCTCAAGTGATAATGAACAGAGCAAGGAAATGTTCACAGTATTTTGAATTAACATTTGATTATTTTCTGGATAGGATCTACTCTAGTTTCTTTAGGCTTGGCTTAAACTTAAAAAAAAACTTAAAATATATTATTATCCCCTTCTACAACATTTTTGTCACACTTTATTTGTTCTAATTAGTCTATTAACTAGGACTTTTAGCTAAATAAACTACTAATTAGCTGCTTATTAATAGTAAGATAGAAGTTGGGTTTAGGTATTGGTTAGGATTAGGGATGTGAAATAAGATTATACTTGATGAGTGCTAATAAACAGTTAATATCTTATTAATAGGCAATAATAGGCAGATAAGCCAGTAATAAATGGTTAGAACCAGCTAAAGTGTTACTATTTTTTAATCCAATTAGCTACAGAAGAAACCACTGTTATCCATTGACTTGTCTAATTAACCTAACTTGTCTAATAAACATAATTAGGTAAGCCTTTAAGTTGCACTTCAAACTGAATACAACCCTGCAGTCACAGGACGCCAACATGACGTCATGTTGACATTGTACCCCAACGTCATAGGGACATTGGATTTTGTTTGGAAATAAAAATCGGGTTGACGTCAGAACCCATTGTCAGGCCGAGGTCAATATCCAATGTCCTAAAATCAACCTAAAATCAACCAAATATCAACGTCTAATCATGTTATACCTTGGCTTTGTGTGGACGTTACCACTATAACATCTATCAGACGTTGGATTTTGGTCACTTTCCAACACAACCTAAAATCAACCAAATATCAACGTAATTTGACGTCGTTATTGGATGTCAAAATATGTTGTCCTTAGACACTGGCTAAACATTGAATTGTGGTCACCTAACGTCATGATCTAAATCTAACCTAGTATTAACATCTTATGATGTAGTGTGCCTGCTGGATAGTATCTTGCAATATAGCTAGTAAAGTCGTATGTGCTATGATCATGGCAAAGACAAAAGAATTTATTAACTAAAACATTTTTTTGTTGAAAACTTTTGTAGAAATTGAAAAAAAACTTTCCTCCCTTAAACATCACTTGGAAAAATATTAGAAAAATCAAACAAACAAACAGGTGGGTTAATAATTTTGACTTCAACTGTATATAAAAAATGTTATATAGGACATATATCTTTTTACATTGGAATTACAAAGATTTACATATATATGTTCAAATATACATTATTAGCCACAGCATTACATATATGTTCATTGTTCATATATGGCCATTTCAGATTTCTGTATGAGAATTTAATTTGATGTATGATTTATAACCAGTGGTGGAAAGATACTGTAACATTGTGTTGTGCATTTAGTCATTGCCCAGCAGGCACACGGCGTCATAAGACGTTAACATTAGGTTAGGTCATGACGTCAGGTGACCAAAATTCAATGTCTAGCCAGCGTCTAAGGACAATGTTATTTTGATGTCCAATAACGACAACAAATGGCGTTGATATTTGGTTGATTGTAGGTTGTGTTAGAAAGTGACCAAAATCCAAACATCTTAAACCAGCGTCATATTGACGTCAAATACTGACATTTATTTGTCAGGTATGACAGCCAAAATCCAACATCAACAACGTCAAGCTGTAACATCATTAGACATTGATATTTGGTTGATTTTAGGTTGGACATTGACGTTTGCTGCAATTATAAATCACCCATGTCTTGAGGTAGTTTATTAAGATGCGATTTACCTTCTATGTGTGATTTGATTGGACAGGAATCACAGGACTGATTTTTAAAATCCCCATAGACAGGAAAAAACAAAGTAGTAAAGGAAAGTAGTGGAGTAAAAGTAGTATTGCAGTAAAAATGTACTCAAGAGTAAAGTAAATATGCACATTTTTAAAACTACTTAGTACATTACAATTCCTGAGAAAAACTACTCAATTACAGTATCTTGAGTATTTGTAATTTATTACTTTACACCACTGTTTATAACTGACATGAAAACTCTTCTCCCTTGGACATTACATAGAATTTTTCTTTTTTTTTTTAAAGCAACAAACAATCAGGAGGGCTAATAATTTTGACTTCAACGGTATATAAAAAATGTGACATGGGACATATATAGTTAATATATGTTTTTTAAATTCATCCATTGGGATTTCAAATACATACATATATGTTGGAGTATACTAGCTATAGCATTACATACGGTATATGTTCATTGTTCATACTGTATACAGAGGCGGATTTAACCAATAAGCAAGGTAAGTGGCTGCTTAGAGCACCAGGAAGTATAAGTTATACCTATAAACTATATATAACATTGATTTCTTTAAGTTATTATGTAATTAAATATTAATTAATATACAATAAAATATATTATTATTATAATAATGTAAAGTTATGTAATACATATAAGTATTTATTATTTTAAGTTTAAATTCATTTTAATATTTAAATTTAATATTTTGTAAATATTACATTAAGATAAAACGTAGAAAAGAGGATTGGGTGACCTTAAAAAACTGCGAAATAAATTAAATTAAATTAAAGTAGAAATGGTGCATTTAAGGACTCCATGGCTGGAGTTGCTTATCACTAAATCCGCCCCAGTTCATATATAACCATACATATCCGATTTCCATATAATTGAATTTGATTTATGATTTATAACTGACATTGAACATTATTGGAAGTGTAAGCTCTTTGTACTCTTGATCTAACCAATGCAAAAAACGTCCTGTTGATTTGCATGGGTAATGTGGTTATCATGAATGGTCTTTTGATGCTATGGGAATGTGGTTCAATTCATGATTTTGCGCGGTCACATGACTGTCCTTAGCTCATGATGATGCGTGTGTGAGTGCGCGCGCGGTTAAAGACAGTGTAGATCTACACACACAAACACACTATGGCGCTGCCACGGCCTCTGCTGCTCGAGCTGCTGCTGTACGGCAGCTGTTTCATCTGCGGGATCATTACAGCCGCTTCAGTCACCATCTCACAGGTATCTGCTGCTTATTATTTAATACGGAAGACTTTCACATACTTCTGCTTACTGTTACAGGGTGCTTTGCTATTAATGCAAGTGTAATGCAACGTGCAATGCAAGCTACCACTTGAATAATGTTAGCTGAAGCCTTGTTGTTTACAGTGACTGCAGCAAGTGTTTGTCCAACGAAAGAATTTACTTAATTTTTTTCTTTCGGAATAGTTCTGTTCGTTTACTCTCACCAGTTGCCCCCCAGAGTCGTCATAGTCATGTGACTGAGGAAAAAGTGACCACAAACATTTTGAAGTGTCAATAACATGTGTTCATAAAGGGGAAACACAAATACGTTTAAAAGTAAAACCCGGAAGTGCAGAGAAACTGAAAGTGCCAGATGGAGAAGTCAAAAACCAAGGTTTACTTTTTGTCAGTCTAACTGTCTTTCTCTTTCTGTCATGTGACCAGCTGAGAGTTTTTCTCTTAATGTTTTTCCCCATCCCGAGTGTAATTGGCTTATTAATGTCAGATGAGGAAAAAAGGAGAGAGAGTGTGTGTGTGTGTGTGTGTGTGTGTGTGTGTGTGTGTGTGTGTGTGTGAGAAGCAGCTTCAGTCGGGATTCATCCTGTTTATTGTTTCATTCTGGAAGAGAATGAAAAACGAGTGATCTTTTCTTCTTCTCAGGGGCACATTTCCTGAATCACTCTTTTTTTTTTAGCCTATCACATCCTTAAAGGGGTAGTTCACCAAAAAAGCGAGCATTTCCTCAATGTACTCACCCTGAAGTGGTTGCAAACCTTTAGGAATTTACCTTTATCCAAAGACTACAGAATACACAAGACATGTCACTTGTATCTTTTTGAATGGGGAAAAGTGTAACTGTCAATATCAATAGTATCTGGATGCAGCCTTTATGATGCAAGCTGAGATTGCATCACTCAGCGATGCAATGTCAGACACAATGCACTCAATGGAGCGAGTGATGTTACTGTGAGGGGTAGGGTTAGGGGTGGGGTTAGGTGAGCCCATTAAAAAGCATTGGATGCAGCTCAGATTGCACTGCACCAGGTCTGCATCCAGACCCCTCTCATCAATATGGTGAATAAAGTCTCACCCACTAGTACAGGAGCCAATCATCGATCGCTATACTGTATGGTGAATAAAGCCCGCTTTCTAATACAGGAGCCAATCATCGATTGCCATAGACTGACGATAATCTGGGGGAGGGTCTCGGACCAGACGTGAGTTTCTGCAGATTTTGTGTGGTTTGGATGTTTAGAAATGAAACTAGAGAGACAGTTGTTATTTAATTTTATTGTTATTTCCTAATATGAATTTCAATAGTAGGCTTGGCAAGCAGTTTTGGAGAATTTGATGTTTCCCCATTCAGACAGAATGCCTGAGCACACTCCCCGATAGGCGTTTCATGAGATGGCCGCTGAGTGAAATGACTTGCCTTCAAGGGACTTTGCTTTATCTCTAAAAAGGTGATATTTTCAAGAGAGCCGAAAATGTACGGAGACCCGGAAGGGACGTGGTGGTGGGGAAAAAATGGGTGGGAGAAAAAAAACAGAGTGATAGAAAAGTATACATATTTAAAAGTTTATCTCTCAAAGATGTTTTGCGTTCCCTCGCAAAACTGTTTTTCCACAAACACTTCCTGTTCACTCCATACATGTCAACCTTCCCGTTATTTCCAGGATTCTTCCATATTTTACCATTTTATCCTGCTATCATCCTATCATTATGTATTTTTCCATATTTCTCCAATTTTTCATCTTGAAAGCACGCTGAAATGAATATAAAATGTCTGCATTCACTTTCTTTCCATTAAAGCTGTGCGTCAATCTAGGCATGGGACGATAATCGTTTTCAAGGTATACCACGGTTTGGAAAAGTCAAGGTATTAAAACCGCCAAAAATTTTCTGCTATACCGTTCCTAAGGTATGTGTAAGATTTTTTATTTATGTTTTTTTGGTTTGTTTGTTTCTTAGGACAACAGTATCTCCAGCTGAAAACATATCCAAAGATGCCGTTTTAAATTGTAAAGAAATCTGTGTTTTTAAAACAAGAGCAGAAGTCAATGATTTATTTGAATTATTTAGCCTGACATGTTTACTGCTCCAAAATATAATACATGTTTCTCAAAATAAAATATATTGTGTTTAATGGGGAAGAAATTTTTTGTTTTATACCCAGACATTTAAAAATAACTTATTTTAGAGCAGAAATCACAATACGGTCAGACCATGAAATCGTGATCTTTTTATCCAAGGTTATTATGCCGGCAGAATCTTATACCGGCCAATGCCTACGTCGATCATCACCCTTCATATGCAACCTCTGAATCAGTGAATGCATGTATAAGAACTGACTGACGGACGCGCTCCATATGATAAACTAATCCCAGATCAGCTTCTGTACACGCCATTTAAAGGAGCGAAAGTGCACTTTGGGATTCGGGTGTGTCTTTAAACAGACAAATACACTTAATAATATGTAAACATGTCCGTCATGCGTGTTTGATTTTAAACACAACAAATTTTCTCTTAAGTGAGCACAAACACTTACTAAAGTAATCGAATAGATCTCTGCATTCTTAAAGTGGCACCTCTATCATCAAACAAAACAAAACGAGAGATTCATTTGATGTTCTTCACTTGTTTGATAATAGAGGTGTCACTGGCGTGTACAAAACATAGACTGTAAAAGATATGGACATAGTATCCGTGACGTCACCCATATGTTTCTGAAGAACCCAAAAGAAGCTACAAGGAGGTGTGGCCAACCGTCGCAATTTTGTCAGCACGTCATTGCACTGACTGGGGGATACCAAACAAGGGCAAAGAGGCGGAGCGACAGATGCCGCTATCATTTTGCCTAGACTGGCTTTTCTAGACCAGCGAGGGCTAGCTGTCACTCAAGTGGCCACGCCCTTAATTATGCAAACTTAATATAACTTAATAAAAACGAAACAGATGAGTTATAAAAAAATTCACCCCCTCACAGTTGTCATGAAAGGTAATCATAGCTATATGCACCAAAGCCATCGTTTGTACCAGGCTGTAAACATGGTTTTAGCAGCTGTAAAAATGGCCAATTTACCAATGCAGAAAGAAAGCACTTGGACTCCCTGCAGCCAGCCCCCCAAGGTGAGTCGATGAATTGCAGTTGTAGTTACTTCTGTATTGGCTTCCCGAGGGAGAGCGGGAGGTTGCTGCTTGGCTTATACATGCATTTACTGATTCAAAGCTTGCATATGAAGGGTGATGGTTGACGCACAGCTTTAATGGAAAGAAAGTGAATGCAGACATTTTATATTATTTCAGCGTGCTTTCAAGATGAAAAATATGGGAGAAATATGGGAAAATACTTAATGATAGGATGATAGCGGGATAGAATGGTAAAATACAGGAGAATCCTGGAAATAACGGGAAGGTTGACATGTATGAAGTGAACAGGAAGTGTTTCTCAAACAACAGTTTTGTGATGGAACGAAAAACATATTTGCGAGATAAAACAATAACTTTAGAATAAATATAACTTCCTATCCCTCTGTTTTTTTTCTCTCGCCAATTTTTCCCCCCACCATTACGTCATAGTAAAAAAAGAAAACATACAAAGCAGGCCCGTAGACTGCATGGTCAAAGGGCTGTTTTTTTCTCAAAAAGTGGACCTTTTTTTTGCAGTTATTTGACTCATTTTTTATTAATTTATAAGGTTTAAATACTGCATTGTAGTGAGATTTTAAGCATATTTTTTTGCTGGATTGGCTTGTCGGATAGTCAGACTTTTTGATGTACCAAAAACATTTTCTAAAGATTTAGAATAAAGAAATATGAAGAGGCTACTTTTTTTAGGCTACTTTATAATATATCCCTAGGGGAAAAAACAGCAATTCGTTAAAGTTTTACATTTAAAACTTTGGCCTATTGTCATTTATTAGGCAAATAATAAACTGGCCACCACATTCAACTTTTTCTCAGTCTCAGAATTGGACCATTTGAAAAATAATTGAGCTTCATGATTTTTCTAGCTTCTCTTGTAGATAAAAGTACATTTGAAAATTCATGGATCACAACAATAGCCTCATAAGTATTAATATGGGCTGCTTTTGGTGCTTCACAACTTTTTATTAGTCATTTTGTCTTTCAAGAATAGAGATTTAGAATAAAAGTTACTTCTAAAATGTTTCTCTATAACAACAATACAGTAAAAAAGGACTTTACTTGCATCAGATTCCGCTTGGCTTTAAAGCCTTTTTTCAATGGGTTATTAACTTATGATGGCATAACAGTTATAATAGGACAAATGAGCTCATGTATGGGACTGGACCTTTGTCAGTGGGGGCTGGGTCTTTTGAACCACCCGAACCCCCCCTGGCTATGGGCATGTAAAGAAAAACTTAATTCTTCAAAACTCGGAGGTTTAGAATAACAAGTGACAGGAAAGTAAATGATGAGTGAGTGAGAATGCTTTAATATGTTTTAGGTATGTCTCAAACTAGAGTCTGCTTGATTAATTTTATATTTGATAAGATTGTACTTTTTGATGGTCCTCAACTTGGAGGCTTTGATCACTTTTTTGTATATATGCAGTATATATATATATATTAGGGCTGCGCAATATATAGTTTCAGCATCAATATTGCAATGTGCGCATCTGCAATAAATCATTATTAAACAGGTAAATGACTTTCTCGATCTCTCTCTTTTGTATGTTGTAGTGCTGTATTTATACCATAGTAATATTGTAATCTCCCGATTGCAACAGAGAAATACTGGGAAATCTCTGTAGACTGATGGCATTTCATGCCGTTCAGCCTTATAATCTTAAAATGTGAGCAAAATCACCTGTTTTGTCATCACTTTAGACATTACGCTAGAGGATCATTCAAACACTAGCTCTAAAGTGACGTTTGTGAATGAGCAACGGGTTCTGCTGTTCTGACGTCAGCTGCAGATGTGAATGAATGGCGGAAGAAAGTAGTTCCTCATACAAAAAGGGTTTTAAGATTCTCCATGTTTGATTTTCTTTTTTATATACATGATTATGAAGTCAAACTGTTGTATGTAAATGCAATATCACACTTGTATCTCAGAATAAGTATTTAGTTTTTACATAATTATATTTATTAAGCTTGAAATGGAACAATATTTCACTCATTTTGATTTATTTATTTTCATAAAAGTTATTTGAAATGATAAAGCATATTGGCACTGTGGTCGTATCAAGATGCATTTTTGAAAGCCACACGTTTCTCTTGTTCCCCCCTCTCAAACAGGGCAGTTTTGATGGGAAGTGTATGCTGTATGGTTCAGTACGTCTGAACTCCTCATCCATCAGTGTGCTTTCATCCAGCTCTCTCTCCCTCTGCTACTTTGTGTCTGCCATCTCTGTGTGTGTGGCCGTTTTCTGCTTCTCACTCACTCTCTACTGGATCTACATCGCATTTGTTGATGGAGAAATAAAAAGGTATGTCCATAAACACAGTCAGTCACGCGCCAGTGGGTTCATTTCAAGAACGAGACCAGAGGTTATCTGACTGTACCTCCATTTCTGTTTCCTGTTTTGTCGTGCTCATGTGTGAATATTCGGGGGAGGAACTCTGAACGGATATAATGTCTTACAAAGATGTTGTTATTGTTTAGTTACAAGACTTTGTGGGCTGTATTTATTACATAATAAACTGATGTAAATAAGCAGTATTTCACCATTGTGAGTGCATTTTTAAAGCTTTACACAAAAGGTCCAACAAAGACAAAAATGTCTGTTTAAAAAAAAAATCTTAAATTTTTTTTTTTTTTTAGAGACAAATTTCTGTTCTGGCATCAGTCTTTGACGATAACTACCAAACATTTATTGATTTTAATTAACCATTGAAATAACAGGATTTTACATTAATGGCAAAGCAGTTATTTTTTATTACTACAATATCAAAAATCTTATCTAAATCATGCATTAGTTTGTTTTTATTATTATTATTGCCATTAAAATAACCTTTGTTGCTGATATGACATTAAATAAAAATACATCATCATCATTCTACAGTATCAGTTATGTCGTTCATTCATTCATTCATTAATTCATTCATTTTCCTTCAGGTTAGTCCCTTATTTATAAGGGGTCACCACAGCAACTCAGTACAGGGAAACATCCATACACACTCATTCACACACATACACTACGGCCAATTTAGTTTATTCAATTCACCTATAGCGCATGTCTTTGGACTATGGGGGGAAACCGGAGCACCCGGAGGAAACCCACGCCAACGCGAAGAGAACATGCAAACTTAGCCGAGACTCAGACCAGCGACCTTTTTGCTGTGAGCCACTGTGCTGCCCAACAATGTTGTTTTGATGGATTATTATTTTTTTGTGAACAAAATTTCCATTTACGTGCGTACAATTATTTTCATTCATTCATTCATTCATTTTCTTTTCGGCTTAGTTTCTTTATTAACCTGGGGTCGTCACAGCGGAATGAACCACCAACTTACTGCCAACTTACTACCAACAGTTACTGCCATGTGATTGGCTGATTAGAAATTTGCGTTAACGAGCAGTTTGACAGGTGTACCTAATAAAGTGGCCAGTGAGTGTATATCGCAGAATAACAAAATATCGTAATGCAAGATTTTTTCCAATATTGTGCAGCCCTAGTTACCACAAAAATATTAAACAAGCCCAACATTTTTCTGACAGAGCCTGTGACCCTAAAGACTAAAACAATGGCTGCTGAAAACTTTAAAGCATTTGAAAACATTTGATAATAAATATGGATGAAAAGTTTTATGTTATCTATTATTTAAGACCATTAATCTGTAAGGTATAGTTATGATCAAAAACTTATTAAAGCAACAGTATTTTCCCTGAAATGTAATGCAAACACTGTAACGTTGTGTCTGTCTGCCATCAGAGAGAAACTGTGGATGAATGTGACCCTTGGATTGTGTGGAGTTTTTCTCTTCTTCCTCCTGGTGACGGGATGCATCCTAAAGATCGGCAGAGACAGACTGTGTGACTCTCTGCTTCATACAGTCAGCAATATAACCAGGTGAATGAATGTGAGAGACAGAGCTCTCTAATAGCTGTTGGTTATTGCCGCCAGATGCTATACTGACCATCGTGACCACTGTAAATGTCTTGTCAGACTAGTGGGTCGATATAAATACATTGCTTTGTGCTTTTTGCAGGTGTGAGGAAGCACAAAATAAGTCTTGGACGAGTCCTATAAACGCAAGCCAGTTCTACACCAGACTACATAGTGCAGAGGTGAATATAAACCTGCTCGATCGTGAACACACAGAAATTCATCAAGCATTACATTTACTTTTAGCTCATTTCTAGAAAACATCCCCACAGCATGATGCTGCCACCACCATGCTTCACTGTAGGGATGGTATTAGCCTAGTGATGAGCAGTGCCTGGTTTTCTCCAAATGTAACGCCTGGAATTCACTCCAAAGAGTTCAATTTTAGTCTCATCAGACCAGAGAATTTAGTTTCTTATGGTCTGAGAGTCTTTCAGATGCCTTTTGGCAAATTCCAGGCGAGGAGTGGCTTCCGTCTGGCCACTCTACCATACAGGCCTGTTTGGTGGATTGCTGCAGAGGGTTGTTCTTCTGTAAGGTTCTCCTCTCTCCACAGAAGAATGCTGGAGCTCAGACAGAGTGACCATCGGGTTATTGATCACCTCCCTGACTAAGGCCCTTCTCCCCTGATCACTCAGCTTAAATGGCCGGCCAGCTCTAGGAAGAGTCCTGGTGGTTCCAAACATTTTCCACTTACAGATGATGGAGGCCACTGTGCTCATTGAAACTTTCAGAGCAACAGAATTTTTTCTGTAACCTTCTCCAGCCTTGTGCCTCAAGACAATCCTTTGTCTTCATGCTTGGTTTGTGCTTTGACATGCACTGTCAACCCTGGGACCTTATATAGACAGGTGTATGCCTTTTCAAATCATGTCCAATCAACTGAATTTACCACAGGTGAACTCCAATTAAGCTGCTGAAACATCTGAAGAATGATCAGTGGAAACAGAATGCACCTGAGCTCAATTTAGAGCTTCACTGCAAAGGCTGTAAATACTTAAATACATGTGATTTTTTAGGTTTTTTATTTGTAATAAATTTGCAACAATTTACAAAACTCTTTTTTCACATTGTCATTATGCTGTATTGTGTGTAGTTTTGAGGAAATAAATTAATTTTATCCATTTTGGAATAAGGCTGCAACATAAAACAATGTGGAAAATGTGAAGCGCTATGAATACTTTCCGGATGCACTGTATGAATATGAAAATGTGTGTATGTATGTATGCATGTGTGTATACAGTATATATGAATGAAGTAATTTAAATGATAATTATTGTCTAAAATGTAGTTTATAATCATCGTTAAGAAACCTTTTTATCCTCTCTGTCAGACAGCAGTATGGGTGAATTTCTTCTTTTGGATGATCATAGTAGTTCTGGTCCTGATCCAGCGTCATAAAGGGTCCGAAATCCGTCCGGGAGCAGAAGACCCATCAGCGCCCCCTTCTGAAACTGAGCCCTTCTTCAATCGCCCGGGACGTCCTTAGTGAACACAGACACATTTAGAGGCATGTCAGCACACACTAAAGCAGTCTATGAGCTGCTTGAACACGCACACAGACACACACACATTCACAATCACACTGCTGGCTAGCAGTTGTCTAACTGAGCCGAGAGGATTTTGGCAGCGCCAGTATACGCTCTTGATTTTGTTCACTAGCATTGCCAAGGGTTAGTTGCCATGGTTACTGATCTGTGGCTGGCAGTGCAGATCTGGCAGGTGACGGTGTGAGGTTGCCAGATTGGTAGTGTGACCTGAACTGATTGAGACACAGTTTTACGTAAAGAGATCAAATCTGACAACATTGTCAGAGTTTTCACAAACAATTTCACTATCAAAAAACCCCCCTATACTCATATTTTTATATAAAGGGTTAATGTTTCTACTTTTAATAAACATTTCATAAATACATATATCAATATCAAGCTTTTGTTTACTAAAAAGCTTTACATTGGACCTATCTGACCTGGAGTCAGACCCCCAGTTAACTTGCTGTACTGAACTTTTAGCCGGTCTGCATGTAAAGCCTGCTCAATAATGACAATCTACAACATTTTCGCCCTCTGCTGTCTGTTTATATGAATTACTCCACAAATCCCATTGGACGGCGCTCGTGTGCCTTTTCTTTGGGCCAGGAATCTCCCATAAATGCCCCCCTAATTTCACATTTCTCCTACTCATAGTCCTTGGCGTCCTTAACATGGGCAAAACTGCTTGAGAGTGTCTTTCCCAAAGTGTTTGGCTATTAATCTTGTGCCCAGTAGAGATGTCATTTTTTTAATGGCTTTTTCCTGCACATAGCCACGGGAGGCAGGAGTGTGTGTGTGTGTTTGGGATGACAGGGACATAAATCCATAATTTGGCCTGTGATGGTATCCGCTTTCCACAGGCGAAGTGCCAGATCTGAGGTGCTGTCCACCGCAGTAAAGTCCTCCAATACACAGTGTCCTTCTGCAGATCTCCGCTGCACTCTGGCCATGTTCACTTCGGCCACTGAATGCTTTTTTTTTGTGCAACCTTTGTTGTACATTTTCTTTGAACTTGCTACATTGTTTTAGAACTGTTGGTTAACATGCACTGATGTTTTTTTATGAATACTAAATCTGTTGTATACCACATAATGCTTGAGATTATGTGAGCATTTCAAAGCAATAAATAAGTCAGCTTTGTGCTTGTGGTGTCTCAGTATGTCATGGGGATGGTTTATTTTAAAACACTTATATATTAAAAGATCTTATTCATTATATATACATGTGTTTTATCTAGGAGATATATTTTGAGCAGGATATATATAATATTTATATAGGAAATGATTTCGGAGCAATAAGTTTAGGAGAATGTTACAATAGCAAATTATTAAAATTTATCACCTTTTTTTTTTTTTTTTTTTTAATGTTTCTCTTTATTTTTCCTGTTTATTAAAATTTTCTGAAATAGTTTTTCCCCCTTAAAATAATGATTTGGGTGAATACATTTTTAGACTATGACTTTTTGTGTTAGAATAGTTCTGGTTTTGGCTTTTAGTTATATATAATCTATATGCACAAATATGTGATTGTAAAGCATCCTATCGTAAATATTAGTTCACTCTGAAAAGTCTTCAACCAACTAGGCCTAGCCGTAGTGGCTAAAAAGAGGGCCATTAAGTCAGTTTGTGAAGCTGCAGAGAAAGCCACAAGATGGCTATGGATAAAGAGGGCTGATCCGTGGGTGATGGCTACTGGGTCGCAAGCTGGGGTCTGATCAACCTCAGCTGGGTCACCTGGGCGAGGGTGTCTGATGTTGAAAGGCCCGAAACATTCAGTGACCCCAGGATACATCACTGATGATGCGTCCCAGTGCATCTAGATCAGGGGTGCCCAAAAGTTTTCGTATGAAGGGCCAAAAACCAAATATCATTGATAGCCGTGGACCGAAGAAAAATATACCAAACTATTTTACATTAAAGTTGGCAATAAAACTATTGCAATAAAATAAAATCACATTTATATCACAGTGGAGTACAACGCTGAATACACTAGTCAAGCAGAATCTGCCTTTGCCTTGATTTGCTCACCAAAGTCCTCTATCCGTCAGGTGACAGTATTAACATTTTTAACAAAATCTGATTAATTGACAGCATTTAAATTGAAACGTTTTATTTCAGTTAGCTTTTTTGTAGCTTAGCAATATAACAAACAAATAAAGCGTTACATTAAATTTGAAATGACAACCTCTAAACCATCCCCATCATTCTCCTTCTCTTCTCAGATGGGATAGACTAACTTTGGCCCGTGAGCCCTAGTTTGGGCATCTCTGATCTAGATGAAGTATTTTGGACATATTATGTCAAAATTAAAGATTTTTTAGAGTATGAAGAGAATGCTCTTCAAAATGTAGTAAATGTCCTACTGTGAATATATTAAAACTTAATTTTTGATTAGTAATATGCAGTCTAAGAACATAATTTGGACAAATTTAATAGCCATTTTCACTATATATATATATATATATATATATATATATATATATATATATATATATATATATATATATATATATATATATATATATATATTAAAAAAAATTTTTTAATCCATATTCATATTCCAGATTTTCAAATTGGCTATTTGTAGCTCAACCAACTATTGTTCAATCCTAACAAGCCTAAAAATACATTTAACTGGTTTTGTGGTCCAGGGTCACGTCTAATAGAAAGAAAAAAAGATTTTAAATGCAACCAATGAGTTTAATTTCTTCAGCTGAAAAAAAAAATTCACTAAACAAAATCTCATAATAAACTTAAATTTTAAATTGATGTACCCTCACATTCTAATTTACATATGTGCACAAAGAGACTTTGATTGTGATTTACTATTGGTTGATCTCATGAGTAACAGGTTTTCCCACCCTCACGCCAATTAACATCAACCTAGTAGAGATGGCATTGGATTGGAGGTTGGGACAAAATTTGATAGATCATGGTAACGCATGAATTTAAAAAAACTACACTGTAAAAAAAATCTGTTATTTTACGGTTTTGTTCCGGCAACTGGGGTGCCAGAAAAAAAAAAAAGTAAATTAACGGTCGTTAAATTACAGAAATTTACCGTAAAATAATAGATGTTATAATACAGAAATTTCCTTAAATTTTAATTTCTGGTAAATTTCTGTAATATAACATCTATTATTTTACAGTAAATTTCTGTAATTTAACGGCTGTTTATTTGTTTTTTTTAAATTATGTTTTCATTTTTTTTAATTCGTAAAATAACAGATATTTTACAGTGTATATATGTAAACATATGTAATTTATAATGAACCCTAAAACCCTAAGATATTCAATAAAATCCCCTGTCAGTTTTATTAAGCTATATGGTGATTTTTCAATCAAAAAAAGAAATGATGTCATCATTTACTCATCCTCCAATTGCTCCACTTTATTTTGCTGAACACAAATGAAGATTGTTGAGAAAACATATAAAAAATAAAAAAAAATAAAAAAATTTACTCACCCTTTACTTCTTCCATATACCAGTTTGAGTTTTTCTCTTGAAAGCAAAAAAAAAGGATTTTGAAGAATGTTGGAAACCTGTAACCATTGTCTTCCATGGTGGGAAAAACAAATACTATGGAAGTCAACAGCTACAGGTTTACAACATTTTTCAATGTTCATTTTCATTTTCTTTTGCCTTAGTCCCTTTATTAATCTGGGGTCGCCACAACGGAATGAACCGCCAACTTATCCAGCATATGTTTTACACAGTAAAAACCTTCCAGCTGCAACCCAGCACTGGAAAACACCCATACACAGGCATTTACACATACACTACGGCCAATTTAGTTTATTCAATTCACCTATATCGCATGTCTTTGGACTGTGGGGGAAACCGGAGCCCCCGGAGGAATCCCACGCCAACATGGGGAGAACATGCAAACTCCACACAGAAATGCCAACTGACCCAGCCGGGACTCAAACCAGCGACCTTCTTGCTGTGATGCGACAGTATAAACCACTGAGCCACCGTGTTGCCCATTTTTCAATATATATTCAAAATATCAAGAGTAAAAAAAAAAAACTGGTATGGGACCTGCAAAGGGTGAGTAAATTATGACAATTTTCTTTATTGGGTGAACTATCCCTTTACCTTCCATAGTTTTTTCTTCCTACTATGAATGTCAACAGCTACTTTTTTTCCAACATTCTTCAGAATATTTTAACAAAAGAAAGAAACTCATAAATGTTTAGAACCACTTGAGTGTGAGTAAATGAGGAAATCAATTCATTTGTACATTATTGTATTGAAAGTACAATTATTAACTCAACTGCTTGGTTATTCTTAACACAAATTTATTTATTTTCATGGAAATGAGATTAAAAACTTCCACAGAGCTTTTAGACTCCTGTTCAGTTTCATCCTCTCTGCTTTCTCTATAGCTGCTTGCTGAGTTTTCTGGTCTGTCTCTCTCGGGCCTCGTAGGCGTGTTTTGTGTCCAGCAGGTCGTCCAGCGTCCGTCGGAGGCGGGCCATGTCCAGCTGTGTGGCCTCGCACTGGTCCCGCAGGCTCTGGGTCTCCTGGTGCAGCTCCACCGCAGCCACTGCCAGCTCCGCGCTACGCTCCCGGCACTGCGTCTGCAGTCGGGCCGCGTCTGCCAGCATGGACTCCACACTGGACACTACCGAGTCTGTCTGTGCCTTCGCAACCTCAGTCATCATCTGGCAGAGAGAAAAAGGAGAGGATGAAAAACTGGAGGAGAACTAAGGAATGAGGTAAAATATTTACTTTTTAATGTTTGTTG
This sequence comes from Danio kyathit, assembly GCA_903798195.1. Taxonomy (NCBI): domain Eukaryota; kingdom Metazoa; phylum Chordata; class Actinopteri; order Cypriniformes; family Danionidae; genus Danio; species Danio kyathit. The sequence goes on along the minus strand of LR812525.1, from coordinate 24,182,511 downwards.
AGCTATTTATTTTATTTGCTTTCTCAAACTGTTTGTCACAAAGGGTCCCCAAATATGAGAAATCACCCTTGCAATACAATTTTTGTAAGTGATTAATATTTTCATTCATTTTCATCAGTAAATTGATCACCTGACATATACACTACCTGGCAAAAGTCTTGTTGCATATCCAAGTTTTAGGAACGACAAATAACAACTTGACTTCTAGTTGATCATTTGGTATCAGAAGTGGCTTATATGAAAGGCAAAGGCCTCTAGATTACTCTTATTTTACCACAATAAAATATGATCATGCTTTAATATTTAATTAGGGTAGTACGGTCTGACTTTGCTTAGACAAAAGTCTTGTCACTTAACAGAAATAATGTACAGCATAGAATATAAAGTCATGGTGCAGTGGAAAAAGAATTAATATTGTGTATGACTCCCACGAGCTTGGAGGACTGCATCCATACATCTCTGCAGTGACTCAAATAACTCATTAATAAAGTCATCTGGAATGGCAAAGAAAGCGTTCTTGCAGGACTCCCAGAGTTTATCAAGATTCTTTGGATTCATCTTCAATGCTTCCTCCATCGTACCCCAGAAATGCTCAATAAGGTTCATATATGGTGACTGGGCTGGCCAATCCTGGAGCACCTTGACCTTCTTTGCTTTCAGGAACTTTGATGTGGAGGCTGAAGTATGAGAAGGAGCGCTGTCCTGCTGAAGAATTTGTAATGTTATGGGCAGCACAAATGTCTTGATACCCCAGGCTGTTGATGTTGCCATTTACTCTGCAGATCTCTCGCATGCTGCCATACTGAATGTAACCCCAAACCATGATTTTTCCATTCACCAAACTTGACTGATTTGTGTGAGAATCTTGGGTCCATGTGGGTTTCAATAGGTCTTCTGCAGTATTTGTGATGATTGGGATGCAGTTCAACAGATGATTCATCTGAAAAATCTACCTTCTGCCACATTTCCAAATGATCAACTAGAAGTCAAGTTATTATTTGTTGCAATTTTACTGTGATGTTGGCCTGAAATATTTTAGTTTTTCAAATAGTTTCTGTTTTTGTGAAATTTTCTTGTGAAGAGTTTTGCAACAAATGATCTAATAATAGTAATAATAATATTAAGTGGATTACTATATTATTATACTGGATTTTACAAACAAAAAAAACTTTCATGAAGTGTGTAACATGCGAAAGTGAATGAAAACATCCCAGAAACTGGAAATAAATTAGTTGGCTCTCAAAAAAAAGGGTCAACTCCGAGTTGTTTCAACTAATTAGGTAACGATAAATGCATAATTGATGACAATGAAAGTGTTTTTTTTTTTTTTTTTTACAAACATGCCTGTTGTTAGGGTCTCCAAATACCAAATTAACCTCAGTCCACTTTATTATTAACCACTAATATGTTTCTTAACTCTTCTTAAAGTCAAAGTTCACCCAAAAACAAATATTTACTCACTTTTTACTCTCCCTCAAGTGATCCCAAAACTGTATGATTTTCTTTTTTTCTGTTAAACACTGAAGAATTATTATTATTATTATTATTATTATTATTCATATTTTGAAGAAAGGGGAAAACTTGTAACCATACCATAGTAGGAAAAACTCAATTGTTACAGGTATCACATTCTTCAAATTATCTTCTTTTTTTGCATTCAACAGAGGAAAGAAAGTCATACAGGCTTTGAACTAGTGAGAAGTGAGTAAATAAAGTAAAACATTTTGAATTACCCCTTTAAGTGAAAACATTTGTTGAACAGTGGGTATACAACTATTTTAAACGTATGAAAACAACATTGTCATTTTATCCTCGTAATTACAAAGTTTTGTGCATTACACAATTGAAGAAGTCACAGGACCTCACTTAGCCTAATTCAGCTACACCAGACCAGACAGAAACCCATGAGAGTCGTCAATACAGTGTTGTCCGTCAAGGACTGTCAAAAACATACTGGCTGACATTAGTGGAGCATTTACACTCGGCTAAAGCGAAAATGCGTCAATCACCAGTCGTGACTCTTTATTATAGCAGCAGGTTTGATCCTCTGGGCTTGAAGCGGCTTACAGAGGCTTACTGGGACTCTCTCACATCAACCCCATCTTGCTGATTGCAAACATTAGCTAATGTTAAAGAACGAGGCCGTATAAAAACAACAGCAGGTGAAGACTTAACAAATATACACCAACTTTATATTGACAGAGCGTTTAGTGTGAAGTTCTTGACAATTCAGAAGCGAAAACAAACTTGAATTCAAACAGCCCTCAAAAGACTCCACATTAACAATTAAATTAAAGTAATAATAAAAAAGACTTACCGAATAACACTTTTTTTCAGTCTTGGTCATACAGGTTTCCCGGCTGGCCGTTCCTCTGAGTCGATTCAACCACCGTGACTGGTAAATCCGTGATTTTCTCTAACGTGTGGCTTAAATCTACTTCACCTCAAATTAAACACGACAGGATTAAACGAGAGAGAGAGAGAGACAGAGAGAGAGAGAGAGAACGAACATGTTTGTATTTATATAACACTTTCATTCTTGATTAGAAATAAAAATTGACTAGGCCTAATTATTAAAAGAGGGACTTTCTTGTAAAAGGATTAATCTATTTAAACTGAATTATTAAGAAATATGTAATATCAACATTGGCCGCACGATGGCATTATACATGAGCGCTATTGAATTGTTGACCACACCTCAGCTGTACTAAGAAACTTAAGCAGTGGCAAAATAAAGCTGGTCTATAATGTTATGGGAGAAAGTTACTTTTTTAAAGTAATTTATTGCAATCTTAAGACTATCTAAAGCTTAAAAAGCTAAGATATAAACGATGCTTTCACATTACTTTTCTTAAAAAGTAAGCAACACCTTTAGTTTACTTTAGTTACTTTTTTAAAGGTGACTCAAGGTTGTAATATATTAGGCTACTTTTAAAGTAATTTTACCCAACAACTGATAACCAAGAGCCTTGATGAAAAAGCATATCAACATTCTCAACATCATAATATAGCAGACAAAGCCAAAACACCTACACAAAATAGCCTATGGAATATTCATTCATTTTATTTTCGGCTTAGTCCCTTCATTAATCAGAGGTCACCACAGCGGAATGAACCACCAACTTATCTTGCATATGTTTTACGCAGCGGATGCCCTTTCAGCTGCAACCCGTCACTGGGAAACACCCATACACTCTCATTCACACTCATACACTACAGACAATTTAGCTTACTCAATTCACCTGTAGTGCATGTCTTTTGGATTGTGGGGGAGCACCCAGAGGAAACGGCGAACACAGGGAGAACATGCAAACACAGCCGGAGCTGGAACCAGTGGCCTTCTTGCTGTGAGGAGATTGTGCTACCCACTGCGCCACCGTGACGCCTCTAAACTGTATTCTTTTTAGCTCAAACTAGTGTGTTTTAAAAACTTGTTATTAATTAGTCTTCCTTACATTTGGCCAATCTTGAAATGTTTTCCAACTACAGTGTTTCCTCAATTTTGTATTAAACATTCCATAGGCGGGTGGCGCAGTGGTTAGCGCTGTCGCCTCACAGCAAGAAGGTCGCTGGTTTGAATCTCGGCTGGGTCAGTTGACATTTTTGTGTGGAGTTTGCATGTTCTCCATGTTCATGCGGGTTTCCTCTGGGTGCTCCGGTTAACCCCGCAAGTCCAAAAACATGCAGTATAGGTGAATAGGGTAAGCTAAATTGGCCGTAGTGTATGGGTGTTTCCCAGTTTTGGGTTGTGGCTGGAAGGGCATCCGCTGCGTAAAACATATGCTAGATAAGTTGGCGGTTCATTCCGCTGTAGCGACCCCTGATTAATAAAGGGACTAAGCCGAAAATAAAATAAATGAATGAATGAGAAAACAGTTTAGCCCTGATTCACTTAATGTTCACCCTAAATCACTTCACTGGACCTAAAACAAAAGAAAATAGCAATTTAAGCTTTTTTTTTTTTTTTTTTTTTTTTTTTTTTGCATCACCACTTACTAATTATGCAAAACAATGTTGTGTGCTGGACTCAGTGCTTTTGTTGTATGTACAATGATTGTATTTTTATCAGGTTAGATGATGTGTGGTGAGTTTATTCATTCATTCATTTTCTTTTCATCTTAGTCCCTTTATTATTCAGGGGTCGTGTGGCAAGAATTCCTTCGTCACACACAAATAAGGATCTGCTGCTAAGAGATGCCTTTAAAAGCTTGCAATGGGCACACAGTGAATTGCAACAGGAGAGTCGCTGATTCAAGTCCCTGCTGGGCCAGTTGGCATTTCTGTGTGGAGTTTGCATGTTCTCCCAGTGTTCACTTCAGGTGCCCTGGTTTCCCCCACAGTCCAAAGACATGCGCTATAAGTGAATTGTGTAAGCAAAATTGACTTTAGTGTGTGTATGTATGGGTGTTTCCCAGTACTGGGTTACAGCTGGAAGGGCATCCGCTGCGTAAAATATATGCTGGAATAGTTGGTGGTTCATTTCGCTGTGGCGACCCCTGATAAATAAGGAACTACGCCAAAGAAAAATGAATGAATTGCAACGGCCAACATCAAGAATATGAGAAAAATGTTCTGTCCATTTTATGGTCACATCTTGTAACATTATATCTTGTTTTTGGTTAATTATGATCATTTTGTAGTAAAACTGCAGTAATACTAATGGTAATCAAACGGTCCAAATGGTTACACTTCTACTATAATAAAACCCTGGTTAGTACTTTTACTTTTTGTAAGGAGAAGTGGGCTGAGACCCATCCTTCCAGATTGGTGATCCCAAAGGTTCAGGAGACACAAATAAAAATATAGCAGCAAGCAGCAATAATCGCGGTTCAAGCTTTTTAGTAATGTAAGGTTATTTATCAGTTAGGAAGTATGTAAGTAGTTTAATTAACCAAAGGTGTAGAATTAGTATGGATGGAGGGGATTTGTCCCCAACAATATCCACAGATTATTAAAATGTCCCCACCAATAAAATCGCCTCTAAAAAAAAATAATGCTTTGTGGAAATTTTCCAGTCTGGCTTAACGTGCAAGACTCAGGTGAGACATGGACATAAGCAGATGTCCACCATAATACTAACCATGGATGTGCAATTTAAAAAAAATTCATTTTGTCCTCCACGACGATGAAAAAACAACAATCAAGATAAAATGGTTATTGTGTCATATGCCTCCCCCTTTCCAGAAGTCTGCATTCATTCCTTGTCAAAGTAAAATCATGTAAATTTACTTTTGCACCATAAGACATGCTTGATTTAATGTTGTTTTTAGTACTAATTGTATTTGATTTATTTATTTATTAAAGTTTTTTTAAGTGCGTAATGGAACCTGCTGTTCTGTTTGCGTGCTCAGTAAGGGAAAAGAACATGGACATGCAAAGTCATCTTTTAACTTAAAGTGCATAAATGACAATATTATACTTGCAAACATGTGTTTAGATGCAGTGGTAAGTGATTATACACAAAAAAGCATATAAGGAAGTCTTTATTAAACTACCTTTTTGTCAGACATTCCTTCAACTTTACATTTTAAATGGGGTTACATTCAAATTAGGTCCCCACTAATATAAAAAAAATGGTCGTGCCCAACTGAGCCTGGTTTCTCTCGAGGGATTTTTTCACTTCACTTTCGTCAATTGGTGAAGTTTGTTACTCCACTGGCTTGCATGGGCAGCAGTGAAAATTAAACCACACTGAGCTGAACTAAACTGAACTTCAACTCTGAAACTGGACTGACACAGTTTCAATTTACTATAATCTTCTATGTCAAGCTGCTTTGACACAATCTATATTGTAAAAGCGCTATAGAAATAAAGATGAATTGAATCAAAAGCAAATTTACGTTATTGTAATCAACAATAAAGTTTATGATTAAAGTGTTAGAGTTTATAGGTTGAGTTAACAATTATTTAATGAACGGTTTGAGTGACAGCAGTGGTGTTTGTGTCAAAGCGTTCGGAATAAGCAGGGCTAGCAAAAGATATGTAGATTAAGTGTATGTTTGAAAAGCTGTGTAATTTAAACGCGTTATCCAAAATATTTGGCCATTTAGCATGTTTTGTAAGACATTTTCAACTGTTATAGTGCCACCTATTGTCCTATCTTTGTATGATTGTTTATAATCATGTCACGTGCTTGCCCGATTCTGTGAAGTTATGAGCTTTTCCTATGTGTTTACAGGAATTTAGAGACATATAGGCACACTGTAAAAAATTATACGAACAATTAGTCCTGACAGCATATGTTTTAGGTCATTGTCTCTTATTTAACTAAGCTAATCATGTTCAAACTTAATTTTATATGTTATGCAAGCTGTTTTAAGTCAGTTTAACATAACATAAGTTCAGTGGACTCATAAGGTTAATTTGATTCAGTTTAAAAATTTAAAGCAACCAGGATATTTTACAGTGCACAGACCTTTTGTTAATGAGCCTGTTACTGCTATCCAAAGTGGAAATTTCAACTTTTTTTTTTTTATTAATTATTGATCTGCTCAGTCCAGAGATTCTAACAACACTTGTTTCATTGCGATGGAGCAAAAACCTGGTATTAGTTCGCAAAAGTAGATTTTTCATATTTTCATATTTCATACATTGAATTATTCTTTAAAGAGCCCCTATTATACATTAAATAGGGTCATATTTTGGTTGTAAGGGTCTCCAACCACAGGCTAATATGCATGCAAGGTCAAAAAACACTTTCATGGTCATATAATATGCATTTATTTTTACCTAATTATCCCAGCGACTCCCATATGAATCGTTCAGCGATTCATTTGTTCCCAAACCCCTCCTTAGCGCGAAGCTAATCTGCGCTGATTGGACCGATGACAGCCTGTTGCAATTGGTCGACACTGACAGCCTTCAGTGCGAGACAGAGTGAAATGCCCAGCACAGCTTATCAACAATACAGACATAGTCAGAGTGCATACACGCTTCATATTAGTGTAAGGCGTGGATTTCGGCAGTGGGTGAATGTAAATACAGACGATGGACTTGAAAATACTGACGACTAACTATTTTATTGAGCAAAAACTCCAAGAACTAGGGAGGAGATCGACACGAGTCTCCTAGCCTGTCACACTCTACCTCAGTGTTGCCAGATGTAGCTGACTGATTCCAGCCCAAAAACTATCCAAAACCCGCCCACTCATCTGGAAAACACGGTTGTGACAGTCGCGAAAAACACGATAAGTGTTTATACCCACACAATCGTGTTAAAAACAGTCCAATTGAGCGGGAAACCGCCCAATCTGGCAACTCTGCTCTACCTGCTCTTTTTTCACACACACACACACACACACACACACACACACACACACACACACACACACACACACACACACACACACACACACACACACACACACACACACACACACACACACACACACAATCACACACACACACACATTACCCTCCTCCTCAGAGGATACAACACAGAAATAAAAGTCCTTAACAGAAACATTCAAAAACAGAATACATAGAATGTACATTAAAGAAACAACTTCACATTAGTTACTAACACCACAGAACACAGTACCCAGTTCTCACCAGTGTTATCAGGGCCGGCGCGTCCATAGAATAGTGAGGGCGGCGTCCGCGAACTCCCACGGTTCTCACTTTCATCCGTGACACGCACCCCCTCCCTCCCGGTCCTCACTTTCCCCCAGTCTCCCGGATTTTTCGTGTGTGCATGAGTGCATTAAAGCAGTGCAGTTAAACACCAGCATATTGCTCTAATATTAACAATAACACACATTCAGTATTAATCCACACAGTGGCAAAAGCTGAACTATTCTGAACCTTGACCGCCGCACGTGTGTAAGAACAGCTGTCGGTAGCCATAGCAATGACTAACGTCAGGATTGCAAGCTCACAAACACGTTTAAATCTGCAAAGGAAGCGGCAGCGTCGCGTTTTTAGCGTGGTTTTAGTTGCAAAATGTATAAGTGTTATATGTTCTCAGGGCTTACCTGTACTCTGCTTTGCCCAACGACCACCAACCCTTATTACAAAATGGAGGAAGAAACTAATCCATGAGCTGTGTATTGATAGTTCCTGTGGAGCTCTGTCAAAGTCTCATACATCAGTAGTCTTTTCTGATCCTTCCCTTTTTTGCAAAAATAAACCTCAACCACTGACTCTTCACAGCTTCATCTTTGGGTAGAGAGTATAACACGAACTTTCCCTCAAACTTCCAATAATATCCAGCTAAGCACAGCGTCTTCATGACTCATGACTTCAGGATCTGTTTATCTTTCTCTTTGTCTTTGCTGCTGTGGTAGTGGGCGGGACCGCAGGTTTAAATTTTCCTGGGTTTGAAAGAAATTGGGCGGGGCTTATGTTTCATATCCACGTCACGCCGAAACGGCTAAACCCTCGTTATAAAGACGATTCATTCGAGCCACTATGAGTCGACTCTTTTATATATGAATCAATAGTTTTAAACACTGTCCACTTTCAGATTTAAGCCTTAGCTGGATATTTCACTTCACTTAGAGCTGTGTTACACACTACATAGAAGGTCATTTTCAAAAACCCATAATAGGGGCTCTTTAATAAACAATTTGAGTGACAGCAGATATTTATGTCAAAGTGTTCAGTATGAGCAGGCCTATCACATAAACACACTAACAGACCAAATCACACAAACTAAACCTGCCAAGTGTGAACACACCATAAGCTTTTTTTAAGCCACACTGTTAAACGGCATCTTACAAAGAAAAAAAAGCTACACATACAAACATACATTTCCATTAAGACAATAACTGAATGTGAAGACACAAATACGATGTTCAAATCAAGCAGTTTATTATGTACATCAGTATTATGTTTAACATGATCATCAAATGTGACAATCCTTATTTTCAGCCTCCCAGCTCACACACACACACACACACACACACACACACTTTCATATCTCCTGTCATAACTCCAAGTCTAACTGCTGTCTGTTCTAGTGAAAAACATATTTCAGGCAAACTAGCTGAGGCATCAGACTTTGGGGAAGGACAAATACAAAGCTCAACATACTGTATCTCGGTGAACTTGGCTACATCCGAAATCATATTCAAGGCATTGTCATATAAAGATAAATATTGCTTTTAATTTGATGCTACTATTAAATATTAAAGGGTTCTTATGTTTCATTTAAGTCTAAAGGGTACTTTGGGGAGAACACAAACTTGCATTCCCGTTTAAGCGCTCATACACAGAACATCCAGCTGATCTCAAGACTGCCTCAACCTTTTCCTAATAAAAGGGACTCGGTTAACCCAAAAATGAAATCTGCTGTTAATTTACTCATCCCAGGCCTTCCAAAATGGAGGATACCAGCCCTTTGAGAAACATACAGACAAATTCAATTAACTCCGATGGCTCCTATCAATACACTGAGGTCTTAGAAAGTGAAATCACAAGAAACTTTACAACATTGAACATCTTTGGCAAAGCATCCCGAGCATGTTTATGGCAGTCTGGAGCTTCCTGACTCATAATGATGTGTGTGAGGGTGCAAACTCGCACACGAGCAGATGCTGTTTGTTCACAATGGGCATGTGTTGTATTATTCATCAGTGGTACTCACTTGTGCTTAGCCTGAACGCCGCAACCTACATAAAAGAGTAAGATTGCATTGGCATGTGCGACTGACTTTTCAGATACCCAAAATCTGATTGACGTCATTATGAAATGTCTGCTGCAGATTGTCGGGAACGTGCTCAGAACTGCTTGCCAAGATTATGAATTAACGAAAATAATGTTTTAAGTAGTGCTCTTGTAGTGTATGGGTGTTTCCCAGTTTTGGGTTGTGGCTGGAAGGGCATGCGCTGCGTAAAACATGTGCAGGATAAGTTGGCGGTTCATTTCGCTGTGGCGACCCCTGATGAATAAAGGGACTAAGCTGTAAAGAAAATGAAAAAATCCTCTTGTACTTGCACAAACTAATTAGTTTAGTTCAAAAGACCTGAATGTCTTGACAGGAGCCAAACATATTTACCTTTTAACCATATATGGTGACTTCATTGACCTTGATTACAACATAACAAGTCTTAAAAGTGCAGAAGTCTTGTTATAATCCCCAGTTACACTCCAGGGTTTCAATAAGTGCCTTATAAAGGGTTCATATTGCTTTGCCAGTATGTTTAGTTTTTATTTTGAATGTGCTGGTAGTCATTGATTTGCATTTTAACAATCACCTGGTGGCGGTTCATTCTGCTGTGGCGACCCAGGATTAATAAAGGGACTTAGCCGAAAAGAAAATGAATGAATGAACAATCACCTGGCTTCACAGATTCTGCTACAGTAAGAAGTTTTCTTTAAAGGTGCCATAGAATGAAAATCCGGGTATTCCTAGGTATAGATGAATAATACTTGTTCAGTAGATGGAAATGATATACAGTGGGCCTCAAACAGCATTGTCCTCTCATTCTCGTATGAGTAAAATCATAACAAAACACATAACGTTTCACATAGGATCATTAATATGCATGCCAAGCTGCGTTTGATTGGCCACAATATTTTCTTGATGTGATTAAAACAATTAAAAATTATTCCCACTTTTTTCGAAGTATGACACAGCTTACATTTCATATGTGGATCTCATATTGAAAACTGGACAGGATTTAAAGAAAAGTATTGCCATGCAGAACGTTACCTCATCTGTTTACAGCATTTCAGACTGCAAAATTCAGGAAAGATGGATTAAAAGTTTATTTTGTTCCACCCTCAAGAGGGTATCATAACTATCTTATGATAGTTTATTGTGAAATTTACAGTTTACTTTTGTAATGAGGTAACAAGAGGTTAACTGCTGAATATGCATTTGATGCTTGTTTAAATGTATGTATTTTGTCACTCATATTACTCAGCTATTTTATTTTTTGAGTCTTTAAAAACTACTCTGTTTATGCAGGGGTTGATATTAATTCCTGCCTGTATTTTCATGATACATTAAAACCTATAAAAAAAATTAAAAAAAAACTATTTCAGTTTTCCCCTTTTTGTTGAGCAGTAATGGAGGAGCAGACTTAGTGGCCTACAGATCTTTTTCCACAGGCACATCTACTAGTTTTTTTCAAAGTATGATTATTTATATGCGTTTCAGAGTACATCATGCTGTGTGAGCATCAGAAACATGAGCTGGGAGCAGTATGAATGGAAAGCTCATTAATATTCACGACCCTTCCAAATAAGGTAAAAACTGAGCTTTTATTCTAGGGCCAATCTCTAGAGTTCTAAGTGGGCTTGTAAAACTGTTTCTGTTTTTTTTTTTTTTTTTGCACTTACCTAAGCCACATACCTTCCATGTAGATATCAGAGAACAATATAATAATAAAAATAATAATAATGTATTAATGCATTCTTTGGCACCTTTAATGGACCCTTCTCACAAGACTGTTATGATGTGTTATTTTTTTTTAATATACACTCACCGCCACTTTATTAGGTACACCTTACTAGTACTGGGTTGGACCCCCTTTTGCCTTCAGAACTGCCTTAATCCCTTGTGTCATAGATTCAACAAGGTACTGGAAATATTCCTCAGAGATTTTGCTCCATATTGACATGATAGCATCACGCAGTTGCTCCAGATTTGTCGGCCGCACATCCATGATGTGAATCTCCGTTCCACCACACCTCAAAGGTGCTCTATTGGACTGAGATCTGGTGACTGTGGAGGCCATTTGAGTACAGTGAACTCATTGTCATGTTCAAGAAACCAGTCTGAGATGATTCGCACTTTATGTGCTGCTGGAAGTAGCCATCAGAAGATGGGAACACTGTGGTCATGAAGGGATGGACATGGTCAGCAACAATACTCAAGTAGGCTGTGGCATCGACACGATGCTCAGTTGGTACTGATGGGCCCAAAGTGTGCCAAGAAAATCTCCCCCACAACAATACACCACAACCCACCACCAGCCTGAACTGTTGATACAAGGAAGGATGGATCCATGCTTTCATGTTGTTGACGCCAAATTCTGACCCTACTATCCGAATGTCGCAGCAGAAATCGAGACTCATCAGAACAGGCAATGTTTTTCCAATTTTCTATTGTCCAATTTTGGGGAGCCTGTGTGAATTGTAGTCTCAGTTTCCTGTTTTTACCTGACAGGAGTGGCACCAAGTGTGGTCTTCTGCTGCTATAGCCCATCCGCCTCAATGTTGGACATGTTGTGCTTTCAGAGATGCTCTTCTGCATACCTCAGTTGTAACGAGTGGTTATTTGAGTTACTGTTGTGTTTCTATCAGCTGGAACCAGCCTGGCCATTCTCCTCTGACCTCTGGCATCAACAAGGCATTTGCGCACACATAACTGCCGCACACTAGATATTTTTTCTTTTTTGGACCATTTTCTACAAACCCTAGAGATGGTTGTATGTGAAAATCCCAGTAAATCAGCAGTTTCTGAAATACTCAGACCAGCCTGTCTGGCAACAACAACCATGCCACATTCAAAGTCACTTAAATCACCTTTCTTCCCCATTCTGATGCTCGTTTTGAACTGCAGCAGATCGTCTTGACCATGTCTACATGCCTAAATGCTTTGAGTTGCTGCCATGTGATTGGCTGATTAGAAATTTGCGTTAACAAGCAGTTGGACAGGTGTACCTAATAAAGTGGCAGGTGAATACAGGACAGTAAATTTGACGTTCTTTCTTCTGGCTGCTGTTATCAGTCTCACACGATAGTTTTCCTGTTCTGAAAGTCTTGATAACCTTATTGTTGAGTTTTTCTTTTATTATTTGAGCAAATAGGAATATAAAAAATTTATTGAAATGTGAAAAGGGTCCATGTTCCTCTGGTGTAAAAAAATCACCTACATCTTTGATGGCCTGAGATGAAGTAAGTTAACATCAAAAAGAAAGTCTAAAGAAAGTCTATATTATCATCAGAAAAATGGAGTTCAGATTTCTTGAAATTCAAGTACTTTTGTAGTCAACGTTTCTGCCATCCGTGTCTCAACAACAGGTGAGTGGATGAAACGCACCGCACAGTCAAATACAGATGACATACACATTCTCATTGCGATATAAATAGACACCACAACACTGTTAGATCAACATTCACGTTGTGACAACATTTTTTAACAGTATTGCAAGAATATTCTCTTTCTCTTAAAGGTGTTTTTAAATGATTTGCAGTACAGCTGCAACATCTACGTGACCTGCTAAAGGATAAATGAGAGAGAGCACGTCTGCATGCTGTATGATAGGACTAAACCTGTGCATTTCTTCCTTCAATGTATATTTGAAGATTATATTAGAAGCTGGAAGTAGGAAGATCTGCGTTGTGCACATTTTCCGATTACGAAACACATTCATGTGTGTGTATGCCGCAGTGAACTCACTACTAAGACGTCTCACGAAGATCCACAGTTACCAGGAGATGGATGTGTCTTGGCACACTAAGCAGTCTCATCCACAATTGGCCTATTTATTCACATGACACTTCAGCCAATCGCAGACGGGCACAGAGGCTACGACGGAGGCAACATGCTGTACCATTATTTATGCCTGTGAGGTGCTGTTCTGTCTAAAGCTCTTTATGAGGCAAAGTTGGTGAAATGCTGTCGTACAAACAATTAACATACAAACGATAAATATAAAATACATTGAACACAAACAAGGAATATAAAATACATACAGTGAAAAGCGCTGGAAAATATCTCCACATACTTTCACTAGTTTTCTGACAAACAAACCAAAAGCTTGTTACTGGAACTTATTAGACTGTAGAAAGAAAAGAATGAAGCTGTAAGAAAATGGCTTATTGTGATTACACTTCCTGCAGTAATAGGATCTATTAGTTTGTGTCAAAGATCCATTTCATAAAAGCGGAAGAAACAGCGAGAGAATTTTAAAAGGAAAAGAAAACACAGTTATAATTAGGGTTGGACCGATAAACGATATTATATCGAATCGCAATAAAATTTATGTCAATAACAATATGTTCTGGACTGTTTTACTCTATAGACCATTTTGAGGGATGTAAACAAAAACAATGGTCCCAATGTATTTCCTGTTTTACATTTTTAATTTCTAAAGCTTCCGAGAATTCAAAAAGAGCCACATTATGATAAATAATGTCATGACAGCTGTTTTAACATTAGGTTATGATTGAATTGCCTGTTGTTACAGTTATGAAATAGTTTCATAACATGCAGGAAATGTTCATGGGCCAATGACCACATTGAAATGGTCTATAATGATCTAAGAGCCAATCACACAGCAGAAATGTGCAACAATTGGAATCTAAAACTGTTTTGATATTAGAGATACCGAATACCAAATACCGAATACTAGTACCGAATTTTCATCCACTGAAAATTTATCGGCTGAAAATTTGTTATGCCATTTAATGGACCCTCTAATTTTTGTGGCTTCAGTCATTGTTGGGGTACTCTTTTAAATCTGGAAGCATTAACAACTGATATTGAAATATATATATCGTTATCGTTCAATATGAAAAATAATTATCAAGATAGCATTTTTGCCATATCGCTCAGCCCTAGTTATAATGAAATGTCTCAAATAGTAAAATTGTGCGCAAGCTAATCCGCTGTCTCTCTCTCTCTCTTTCTTCGTTTTTTAGAAATCAAAACTTTTTTGACTTGTGGGACACAGCTTTACATTGGCTATGTGTATATATAGATAAATAACATTCCTCTTGATGAACTCTTCATGATCTTTGGAAGACTTTTCGATGGCCTTTTATTTTGGTAGCATGTCTTTTGATGCTTTTTGCTCCATGACCAGAGGAGGTGCAGTACGTTGGGAGATGTCTTTTTTTGTGTATTCCCTTTAAATTTTACAAACACTGTCTTTTTTATTGCATAGGTAAGTTTATATTAATGTCAGTCATTGTTTACAAGAGGTGTCTGACACCTTACTTGAACATTTTTATGCATTCTCATTCTTAGGTTGGGCTTAAAATGAACCACATGACCCTTCTCTAAGTGCTGGTTTAAAAAAAGACCAGTCCCACTTTAGCAACTGTTGACATTTGAAGCTCAAACAAGCTTTTTTCTTTTACTTTTCTTATGAAAGTCTATGGAAGATCTGTGGTAGAGAATAATGTCTAATAATGATAAACCATGTTGTCCGGTCACTAGTAAAATGGCACAAGGTACCTAAAGTCAATAAAAAATATGTATTTTTTTCCTAATCATTAAGCAGATACGTATTAATTAATCTCTTATAAACAAGTTGCGTCTCTTTTCAGTTTCTTGCGATCAGCATTCACCTTGGTTCTCACTTTTTTTTGTTTAATCACCAAGCATGCATACTTTAAAATTTAAAAACGCACGGTATATTTTAATCTCTAGTTTGTTCTCGCACAGTTTGTCCGATTTAGCAACAGTGATCAAGGGGAGTGGAGCTTAGAGAAAGGTCAACTGACAAATGACTTCCTTCACACTCTATTGAATTGGCCATGAGTTTTCTAATGGTCTTTCTCTACTCCAGACACTTCAGTGTTGTTTTTGATCAGGGTTTAATGTCTTTTCTTCAGGAAATGTCCTCACCTGAATGGCAGCTCTCCTCTCCATGCACAATCAACACCGGGAAGAAAAAGGCATCCTGATATGTAGGAGGTCTGTCCCCTTCCCTTGCTTCCTCTTCATCTGCATCCCCATGTTGCTCTCTTTGCTCCCCTTCTCTCTCCACTTCTTCTTCTCTTTCCGCCACATTCACGACCTCCTCTTCCTCGTCACCCTCTCCCTCCAGCACTCTTCTGCTCTCTTCATCTTGTCTGGATCCCAAACCCAAAAATCCTCCTCCTCCTCCACCTGCATCTTCTCCTCTTGCTGCTAGTCCTCCACCGACACTTCGGGAGTGAAAGAGGGACGGCGGACGAGGAGCCTGGAGTCGTCCCAATGAGAAGCCGCTCCTGCTTAGAACCAGCCGTCCTGGACCTCCAGCACCGCCTCCTGATCCACTAGCTCTCATCCCAGCCATGGTTCCACTCAGCAGGGCTGCGGTCGGGCCTCTGAGTCGAGATGGAAGAGAAGCACTGCTTGTGGTGCGGCGGCACCGAGGACAGTTCTGGAGCAAGTAGGCAGAGGTGAAGGCCACTGGAAGAGTTGGGCCACTTGCTGTCGAGTTTGCCCCCTGCCCCGCTGGAGGAGTGTTGGTACCTTGATTGGTACCTGAACCAGGATCCATCAACAGAGCTTCGGAGTAGCTTGGGACCATCTGTTGGTTGCAGCGAATGTGCCACTCCAGCTCTGTCATGTCCACTGTATTGACTCGTGAAATAGCACGATAGCTTGATCCAGTGCCAGGTCCATTCCCATTTTCGTTGCTCCCACCATTCTCAGTTACATCGCCTCTATTGTTGTCATCAGCGTCCCCAAACAGTTTCTCTACATGGTAGTGCACATATGCAGTGCGATACTCCGCAACAACTCGAAGTGGCCAGGACAGGAGCAGAGCCGAGGCCAGCCAGAAAACCTTACGCCTGGCGTACCAGGGCTGTCTGGCTGGGTCAGGGAAAGCTAGGATGTGTTCACGGAAATCCACATTCTTCAAATGCATTCCCTCCCGTGCCTCCATGTAATCATCAAGTCCTTCATTTTCACCAAAAAAACGTGCCCGCTGGGTGAGGTAGGCAGCTTCAGCTCGGGCACTTGCAAAACTAAAGCATTTGGTGAAGCGCAGCCGCACGGCTGGGTGATCCATTAATCCCCTTAGTTCCTTCGAAACGTCTTTGACGCCGTACCTAGCATAGTCAAACTCTGAGCTTGCCGCGTGCGTGTTTACACGCTCATGATACACTTGTGTCGTGGTGTAGGCATCTCCATTGCGGTATCGCGTCACCTGTCTTGTCCGTCGCACATAGTGGTAACTGATGGCCTTCCACCAAATGCACGGCGTTGCTTGTTGCAGTCTCTGCACACGCTCATACACCTCCGCAACCTCTGCTTGAGCCAACATGGCTGTTTTGGAGTAGCAGTGCCAGCATTCCACCAGGTAAACAACATACAGCATAGCCAGGAAAGCCAGAGGAATATAAATGTAGCCACTGGAACAAGGACTATCCAGATCCCCTTCTAGAGGGGTGAAGACATCGGAGCTTGCAGAGGTCGTAGAGGGGTGTCCGGGCTCCTCAACCGCAGCTTCTGGCTCTGTCGGAGCAAGCACTGGAACTTTGCACAGCTTGCACCAAGCCAGTGTGCCAAAACAGCCGAACATGAGCAGCGTGAGGAGAAGACACTTCCAGTGAGACTCTCGACACAGAGAGGCAGCCAAGGACTGCTTCACCGGACGCTGCTGCAGAGAGAAGACAGAGAGAGTGTCTGAGAGCAAGTATGTGGATACTATAGGTTATAATAATACTTTTTAAACAATAATATTTAGAATCTGCTTGTATGTAAAACAGAATGAATAGTGCATAGATGAAAATTACAGACTCCTGGTCTAGACACTAGCCCCCCTGTTTATTTTTTCCCCAATTTGTTTAACGGAGAGAAGATTTTTTTTTCAACACATTTCTAAACATAGTAGTTTTAATAACTCATCTCTAATAACTGATTTATTTTATCTTTGCCATGATGACAGTAAATAATATTTGACTAGATATTTTTCAAGACACTTCTATACAGCTTAAAGTGACATTTAAAGACTTAACTAGGTTAATTAGGTTAACTAGACAGGTTAGGGTAATTAGGCAAGTTATTGTATAACGATGGTTTGTTCTGTAGACTATTGAAAAAATATATAGCTTAAAGAGGCTAATATCTTTGACCTTAAAATTGGTTTTTAAAAATTAAAAACTGCTTTTATTCTAGCCGAAATACAACAAAAAAGACTTTCTCCAGGAAAAAAAACATTATCAGACACACTGTGAAAATTTCCTTGCTCTGTTAAACATCATTTGGGAAATATTTGAAAAACAAAACAAAAAAAAATGAAAGGGGGGCTAATAATTCTGACTTCAACTGTATATATATATATATATATATATATATATATATATAGTTAACCTATACCAGTTTTGGTGTTCCAGTTGAGTACTTTTTAGTGCAAATATAAAGCTTTGCTAACAGCGGTTGAAAAACCCAGTTTGCTCTTTTAATATGAAACATTACTTAACCTAATGTAATGCAAATTTCTATCTACTGTATTCGAAATTTAAAGACATTTCAGTCAGACAACATCCATATTTTTCAGTCCAAAAGAGCTATCTTTACCATGTGGACCATTTATAATTTGGCAATACAAGACCATTGTTTCAAATGTTTTATGAATCAGTCTTACTCCCACAGTTCTAAACTATTGACTTATTTTCAATATTTAGTACTTTCAAATAAAATTACAAAAGAAAGGAATGCTAAAAGCGTTTTGTGTATGTAATTCAAGTGCAAGAACTGCTTTATGCCTTATAATGACATTTTGAAAAAAGATAATAATAGTAATATTGCTCATCCTAGCTTTTCAATGTGCATCTGTACTTGCAGATACAGGGCATTATGATATTTTGTTCATAACCTTTCTGTTTCTAAACCACAAAGAAATTAACATTTGAGTAAAGTAGCAGGAGGATTATGGCTTTTAGATGACTGACATAGTTACTTGCATAATTCACTTTAGTGTGGACTATAAACAGGGATGTGAATCTACAGTATTTGTGTAACGGTAAAAATATGGTATTCCAGATTAATGCCCTTTTAGCATATAGATTAGCATAGTCCATATCAGCATATAGGTCAAAGAAATGAGTTCTTACTGAGCTAACATTAATTAGGCAAGAGCAGTTTTTTTAATTCAGTCATAAATTACTCAACTTTCACTTGTGACAATCTGGAGTTTCCCTTTACTTTTAAACAAAAAAGAAATTATTTTTGAAACAAACAAACTTTAAACATTGACCCATACAATGTTTGTTTTTCCTACTATGGAAGTCAATAGTTATAGG
Organism: Danio kyathit; assembly: GCA_903798195.1. NCBI lineage: Eukaryota > Metazoa > Chordata > Actinopteri > Cypriniformes > Danionidae > Danio > Danio kyathit. The sequence continues at coordinate 24,163,593 of LR812525.1, read as the reverse complement.
TTTGTAACATTTTTTCAAAATATGTTCTTATGTTCACTCATTCATTTTTTTTCGGCTTAGTCCCTTTATTTATCCGGGGTCACCACAGCAGAATGAACCGCCAACTTATTATCTTCTTATGTGTTCATCAAAAAAAAAAAAAAAAAATCATAAAGGTTTGGTACCACTTGAGGGAGAGTAAACTGAGTAAATTTTACATTCTGGGTGAACTATCGCTTTAAGGCGTTTACAACATACACTCTCAGAAATAAAGGTACAGGAGCCGTCACTGGGGCAGTAGGTTTTCAAAACGTATATATTTGTACCTGAAGGGTTCATAGTGGTACCTCAAAGGTACTTTTTAGGTACATTTGGGCACTAATATGCACCTTTTAGGTACCACTGTGGACTCTTTGGGTAAAAATATGTATCTTTTAAAAAAGGTACTGCCCCAGTGGCAGCTCCTGTACCTTTATTTCTGAGAGTGCAGAATAATAAAATATTTGTGAGTTATTAAGAGCTGATACTTCACAGACACATTCTGGAGACACAAAACAAAAAAAGCTCTCCTTTAAGATTAACAATTTGTGATTGGCTGTATAGAAAATGTCTGAACAACAAAGGGCTATGGCAAGAGAGAACCTAATACTAAGAAACAATCCACTAAAGAAGGAATATGATATATATCGTTACAGAGAGAGAGAGATAGAGAGAGAAGTATTTTGGCAGGTCGAGAGACTGTCAAAGCCAGTCTTTTATTATTATCCTTCAACATCACATGCCTCATAAAAATGTACAGAAATAGCTCACTATCTGTTGTAGCCTATTACACTTCCTTCCAAATTAATTTAAAACTGCATTTCTGATATGACTCGCAGCTCTCTTCCTTTGGAGCTGTCTCCATTACTATTGATCTCCATGTAACAAGAGACAGGAGGTTAACTCAGCACCAGTGAATGAATAGAGGAGAGAGAGAGCGCGAGAGAAAGAGAGAGAGAGAAATGCTGTAGTTTGTTAATATAGAGGGCCTGGAGGTCAGTGCTGACTCTGGTCTTGAGCTTTGTCACAGATTTGTTGACCTAACCGAAGTCATTATCCGTCTTGAAATAACACAGGCCCTCCTTTGATCGGATGCTGTACCAGTGAGAGGACATCTATCAGATGGAACAGCGTGATGAATGTTATAGGGAAAGGGCTAAGTACAGTGGCAGACCAAACGAGTGCAAGAGAAAGAGACGTTGCCAAGAAGGCTGGTAGTAAAACACCAGCCTCGAGGGAAACGCTCTGCCAAAGCCTGAGGGAAAGAATAAAAATCACTTACACTGAAGCATTACTTATGCTGAGGGTGATGCACCTCCTTTAGAGCATCGCATGATTATGGCACTCAGATAAAGGGAAAACTGAAATATTGAAAGACCTGTTTATGTATCTGTGGCAGTATAGAACTTTCATTTGTCAAGATCTTTCAATGGTTTCGTTTCATGGTATTATTACCATTACTGTAACACTAATTCTGCATGTATCAGAAGTTGCTAAGACTAATTTTAGTACGTTGATGTCATAGACAAATACACTGGATAATCGTATACGGACCCTGAGCATGCGTCAATACCTCCGCCATATTTGTACAGTGCTACCAGGACAAATGTCCTTCAACCGCACTTAGTCAAGACCAAAGACAATCTGAAGATGCTGGTATTATTACCATCACCATTACTGTACCACTATTTCTGCATTTATCAGAAGTTGCTAGGACTTTAATTTTAGTGCGTTGGTGTCATAGATATATACACTAGATATCGCATAAGAACCCTGAGCATGCATCACCGCCACCATATTTGTACAGTGCTTCCAGGACAAATGTCTTTCAACCGCACTTAGTCAAGACCAAAGCCAATCTGAAGATGCTGGTATTATTACCATCACCATTACTGTACCACTATTTCTGCATGTATCAGAAGTTGCTAAGACTTTAATTTCAGTATGTTGATGTCATAGATATATACACTAGATATCGCATAAGAACCCTGAGCATGCATTAATACCGCCGCCATATTTGTACAGTGCTCCCAGGACAAATGTCTTTCAACCACACTTGTCAAGACCAAAGCCAATCTGAAGATGTTGGTATTATTACCATCACCATTATTGCACCACTATTTCCACATTTATCAGAAGTTGCTAGGACTTTAATTTTAGTGCGTTGGTGTCATAGATATATACACTAGATATTGCATAAGAACCCTGAGCATGCGTCAATACCGCCGTCATATTTGTACAGTGCTACCAGGATAAATGTCCTCCAACCGCACTCAGTCAAGACCTAAGCCAATCTAAAGATGCCTGACTTTTGCGCTGGGTACGGGTGTAGTAACGAGCAAACAAAGAAAACAAAGCATAAAAGCAGAACATTTCATAGGTAAGATTTCATTTTTTACGTTTTTGTATGTTACGAACTTTTGTGATCATCAAGTAACGTTATTGATGATAATACACTTTCTCTTACTGCACTGACCATAAGGCAAAGTAGCACCAACTTGCACTAAATTCTAGGCTTATGCTAGTTTTGTTGAATAAAATCAGCAAGCAATGTAAATGAAATATGATAAGGCGCTGTGGTGCTAGAAACTTGTATTATTGTCGGCTAAGTGAAGTAATGGCTAGTTTTTGAAGTAACTTATAAGGGTGCCTGATAACATAAATGTGCATACTTTACACCCTAAATTAATAAATATTACAAATGTTATGTACAATTTAGATCAGAAAGGTGGATATTATGCACACTGAGAAGCAGGTATATCGATGATACACATGAATCGTTCACAACGAAGATTCATTCACAAATGAATCGCTCCCTCTGTTAGAATTAGAAAGCAGGAGAGGAGGTGTGTTTCAGGACATACATTAGATCTTTGTTGGCAATCCCCGTGCGGTCACTTATCCATCATTGTAGAAAAGTCATGTAAAATATAGGGGTAATTAAAAAAATATTTGCTTACTGACCACCAGGAAAACTCCCAATCATAGATATATGTATATATCTTGGGCTCCTAATGGCCAGTCCTCCATTGCACCTTGGTCCCACATTCATTTCAAAGGAGCGCTACCCTGTACTAAAATGGAGGCTCTATACGCATTCCTTTCCATAGACAACAAAAGCGTATACTCTCAAAAATAAAATTACAGGAGCTGTCACTGACGCAGTACCTTTTCAAATATACATATTTGTACCCAAAGAGTCCACAGTGGTACCTCAAAGGTGCATATCAGTGCCCAAATGTGCCTAAAAAGTACCTTTGAGGTGCCATTATAGACTCTTTAGGTACAAATATGTACCTTTTAAAAAGGTACTGCCCCAGTGACAGCTCCTGTACCTTTATTTCTGAGAGTGTAGGCGACATCTAATGTAAATATCTATGTGTTGATGTACTTCAAATTGGAACTGAAAATTAAGTATGGGTGGGGCTTTCTTTTGCTTATCATTGCCTCATAGTAAACTAACAGGAAGAGGGGGTATTAATATGCAGTTGCTATGGAAGCCATGAGGTAGACATCAACAGAAGAACCACCACTTAAAAGGCTGAAGAAAATGGTCAGATTTGATTGAAGATTATTGAAACAAACTATTATTTTCAGTGCAGAAATTATTCACCTTACAAATAACGATGTGAGCTAGGAAAATAAACACTGTAAATTTTGAGTTCACACAGGCTTTAAACAAGAGAAAAGTGTGCTAATATGACCTCTTTTTTGAAAGAGAGAGAGAGAGGAACAAAGGAGTCCCATATTGAAAACACAAAATTCAGGGGAAACAGCAAACTGCAGTGCAATGATAAAACATATGGGTAACATGACATATATTGCACTATTTTCCTGTGCAAAGACAATAATAGTAAACATCTCAATTTTAATCACTACAATAATTATGAGACTGAAATATTTGTCTGAGAAAAGCTTGATTATGTCATATGGCAAGCTGATTTACGTGACCTATAATATGATTTCCATATAATCAACATGTTAAGTGTTTCTTTCATAATCATTTGTTATACAGCTTTCTGTAATACTCAATTCTGATTGGTCAAATCACAGCTGGTAAAATGATAACACTCTCAATCCAGGGGTGCGTTTCCGAAAACCATCGTTAGCCAACGAAGGTTGCAAGTTGTGTCGTTACAAACATAGTTCGTAGATTTGGCATTTTCCTAAATCCATCGTTCCAAGGAAAATTCACAAACTGCGTCGCCACTTTCTATGCTTGCAACTACACCTCTGGAGCTGTAGTTAGAAACCTAGTTCCTGGCTGTGTCCTATTCCCAGTTATCCTCCCTATGCCCTATTCATTTAGAACATTCTAACATTTAAACCTGGAATGATTTTTTTTTTAAAAAGCATTAAAGTCATCACTCTTAGGTGTAATTTGCTTTCAAAGCATTTTTAATGTTCAGTTTTAGCAATCTTAATGTTTACAATTGCGCTCCCCTCGCAGTGCACTTTGAAAACATTCATGTCATTTTGAACACAGCCGTGGTTTATGATGAAAGCTATAGGTGACGTATTATTTAAAAGCAGAATTTATGTTACGTCTCCAAAGCTTGTGAAAACAAAAATATATAGCATACGTTAATCGTTTAAATGTGTAGTAAATTTTTTATTAAGTATCTGTACTGTATATGACATGGGCCTGTTGGTTAGAACATTTCTGCAGTGATTTGCATGTGTCAAATTGTAAAAGTAGACTTTTCAAAAAAAAAAAAAAAATGAATAAATGATTAAACAATATCGTATTTAATAATAATAATATTGATAACAGTAATTATAATTGTCATCATCATCATCATTAATATTATTAATATTATTATTAAAGTATGATTTTTTATTTCCTAATAGATAATAAATATTAAATTTCATTTCTTAATAAATAGCCTCATTATTTATTTTTGTATATGATTTATAAATGATATTACAATATGTGTTAGCTTTTGTAAGTGATTTTATGTTAATTTAGAATAGAATATAGAATATTCTCAATAATATTTGTAAAGGAAACACAGGCCCTATATGTGCCATTTACATATATTTTAATTAATATGGAAAGTGAGTGCATGTTTTTATCAAAACTAATATTGGATTTTTTTAAAAATGCGTTTGTAAAACAATATACTTTGCACAAAGAAATTATGGTGTTCTTTAAAGTTGTTACCACCCCATTTAGAGCATCATTATGCCAATTAATTATAATTAACACGATTCAAACAATGGATCTGCGACAGAGAAACTACGGTTTTGGGAAACCCTCGTCACTATATCGTTCTTTTCCCAAATGATGCATCGTACTTTGATAGTTTAGCCGCGAGTTATGTCGTTGTTTGGGAAACACATCCCAGGTAAGTCTGTGTTAAATGTTTGCTAAGGTTTTTTTCTTTGCAGATGTCAAGTGTTTGGTAAGCTATAAATTCTATAAATAATTGGTATGATTGTACTGTAAACATTAAATATTCATCTGTGGTCAGTTTCAGAAACATAGCCATCATGTTAAGACTTAAGAACTCATCTGAAGACCTAGTTAGAAAAACTAGCAGATAGTAATTAAGCTTTTTGGAATCAAAGAGTGGAATGGTAAAAGTTTTAACTATCGTTTAAAAGGTATGGCTCACCAAAAATATTAATTTAATGCACTGTTTTCTCACTCTCAAGTGAGTTTCTTTCTTCTGTTGAGCACAAAAGAAAATATATCGAAGAAAGCTGAAAACCTGCAGACTTACATAGTAGGAAAACTAACACTATCCAAGTAAACGGTTGCAGTTTTTCAACATTATTTAAGATATCTTTTCTTGCGTTCAACAGAAAAACTCAAAACAGGTTTGTGGCAAGCAAAGGCTGAGTAGACCTACATGATGACAGAATTTTCAGTTTTGGCTGAACTGTTTCTTTAAGTAGGGGAGAGTGGGGGCAGTTGAAACACTTTTTACATTTCCTTCAGTTTCTCAGAGACAGTTTTTTGTGGAAACCCCAAATGTAATAAAATAAACCCACATCTATTGGACACCCACCCATTGCTATAATATGTGTACATATGATATTATATGCAGAATTTAAATTTGAACAGAAAAAAGGTCCAATTCTATTTTTATACCCCAACCTCTTCCCCTTGGCCCTTAAAACAGTGTGGAGGGCTTCAAAATGTACCCCTAAGAAATGGGACACCACTACAACACCTGCACACGTCATCAAATGTCATCGCAATCTTTTGCTTCATATGAGATCGACGATCGCGATTGCTGTAGCTATTCTAGTAGCGTTATTTTTTTGGTATTTATCTTCAGGAAATCACTGAAGGCAACAATATCATGTTATCATAGTGATATAATGTGGTAATAAGCTTGTTACTGTACTGTGTATTTACATAGTGGCCATATTCATTGATGTAAACATACAAAAACAACATTAACATTATCCCAAACACTGTAAAAAGCTTATTCCCACCACTGGACTTTTCTGACAGGGTATTCAAGTGTCATCGAGTGACAGAATGTTGTGGGACTGCTGTACAGGAGTTATTATTATGGACTATCCGCTTTAAGTGTGACGTTACGCGAGGCGGCTTCTGGGTCCAAGCCCTCTATCAAACTATATGGGGAGACTCATCAAATGGTAATAATAAACGGTTACAAAATGATGTAATACTTTCGAAAATCACGATCGCAATATATATATATCTCCATGCCTAATACCTGATGTCCAGAGAGTCCAGAGAGTGTTGTATACACTATGATTTTTTTTATAAAATTCCCTTTAATGTGTGATAGGACTAAAAATAAATAAATAAACGATTATTTTCTCAATTCAAATAAGTAACGGCTTGGACCCGGAAACAGTATTCCATACGTCACCGATATATCACGACTTAAAAAGCGGATAGATAGCGAAATTTAGCGCTTTGTTTTAAAAAGCATGATGGTAAAACACGAATGCGGTTAGGAATATATTAAAACATATGCTTGTTTGTGCATCTCTTTACTTCCGTGTGCAGTCATACTGCTGTTGTAGCTGGTGCATTCTGGGAAATTTTCTTAAAAATCTCAGTTTCAAGGGTATCTCTTCCCCTTAGCCCTACACCTTCAAGCTAAAGAGATTTTGGAAACCCCTACACCTTCATGTGAACGTGCAAAACAAGGGGTAGGGGTAAGGGGAACGGCTAAGGGGTAGAAATGGGATTAGGCCAAAGTCAAACATTGCAACTGACCCCTAGCAGGGGAAAGGTTGCAACATTAATTAAAATGTAATAATAAAAAAAATTCTAAAACATCAGGTTGGATTTTTTTAGGTTAACAGACTAAATGTAAATTGATTAAATATATGTCCATATAAATCATTACAGATTAATTATTAAAAGAACCAGCAACAACCAATTATCAGGCCAGCAGCAAGCTCTCTGCAACTCTCACATGGTCACCCACTGAAGCTAAGCAGGGCTGTGCCTGGTCAGTACCTGAATGGAAGACCACATGGGAAAGCTAGGTTGCTGCCAGAAGTGGTGTTAGTGAGACCAGCAGGGGGCGCCCAACCTGTGGTTTGTGTGGGTCTTAATGCCCCAGTATAGTAATAGGGACTCTATACTGCTCAGTGAGCATCGTCTTTTGGATGAGATGTTAAACCGAGCCCCAGGATGTCCTTCGAAAATAAGTAGGGGTTTAACCTCAGCATCCTGGCCAAATCTGCCCTCTGTCCATCATGGCTTCCATCCATCCCCATATCATAATTGGCTTCATCACTCTGTCTCCTCTCCACCAATCAGCTGGTGTCTCGTGTGTGGTGTGCGGTCTGGTGCAATATGGCTGCCGTCGCGTCATCCTGCACATGCTGCACACTGGTGGTGGATGAGGAGATCTCCCTCAATGTGTAAAGTGCTTTGAGTGTGCAGAAAAGTGCTATGTAAGGAATTATTATTATTATGATTATTATTATTGTTATTATTATTATCAGGCCCCCCAAAAAACTGAACAAAAATCTTTACTAAAGCTTTACTAAACTACTTAATCAAAAAAATTAATTTTTTCAAATCAAATTTGAAACTGATCAAATTAAAATTGTACATTGGTAATATGGCAAGCTTTTAAATAACTTTTGTAATTGGAGACTGTTGCAACAGCATGTAAAATTAAATTATGCAAATGAATAAGAAACAAATGTTTCACAGTACAAGAAATTTTCTGAACATTAAAATTACTTTTTTTCACCTAAAAATGTAGTTTCATACTGAAGGAATTGTCACACATGGCTGATCTCTCTCAGACTGAAGGAACTGAGAATATGTAGCATTAATATCATCAAACGCTCATTCCTGAATGGAGGAATAAATCTTGTTGCAACTGTCCCATGTTGCAACCGTCCCCACTCTTTACTAAACTAAACTAGCAAGCAATAAAACAAACTGTCACTAATAGAAAGATATTAGTCAAAATAGTGACAAGTGAAACTGAAAAAAACTGGATTGTTTACAAAAAACGGCCAAAAATGTTTAAAACGGCTTGCCATACACGTCGTGACAGTCTTCTTCCTGTGCTCAAAATTAATCTAGTAGCTACTAACCACTGATTGTAGTATCAAATATCAGCTAACCTGTATACGTGGACACAAAAACACACAGCATTTAGATATGTGGGTTAATTTGCACGCCCTCATCTCACCTCTTCCCTCGCAGCTCCGTCCAGAATGGGCTCCTCTCCATCAGCCGTCGCCTCCTGCATCTTTCCTCCGTCCCTCTGGCCCGCGGAGACACCCCGGGGATAGCCGGCGGCGCTTCAGGATGTGTCGGCCCCGGCGCGGGTCTTCCCCTGCGGGAAAGTCACCCCATCCGCCGCGGGTCCCGGTGCGGTTTCTCGAGAGCGGCAGCCCGTGCGAAGTCGCATGATCAGCGGCACATCATCCCGTCTCCTCCTTGCCCTTCACACTTCAAGTGCATGCATATCTTCTCAAATAGTCTCTCGGCTCTGACCACTTCACTAGCAGCTTCATCACCTTTCACTGTGATGCTGATTCAGTCGTTATCATGATGGCTGTGCGTCCAGAAATATGGATGATGATGTTGATGATGATGGGAAGCGAATGCATCGAGGATTTGTTCACAACGCACGCGCCCGTCTGATCGCTGGATGCAGGCAGCGAAGCATCAAAACACATTTCCACGAAAGCGAGCGGCGTGGATCCCGCTTTGTGTGTGTGTTTGTGGATGTGCGCGTTTCTCCTTGAGCGGGATTCAGAGGACGTCAGCGGAGTCCCCCTCCAATCTCCTGCAAGGCACAGCAGCTGCTACCCCTTTCTTAAAGCACTGATGTCACCCACCTGGCCCACACACGGATAGTCCCGATACATTGCACCAATGCACCCCTGTGCAATTCCTGTCCCTCATTGTAATGCATATTTAGCCTTTTTTAAGCAGCTTTCCTCAGTCACTTTGGTACATTTCTCAGATCAGAGTTGAAATTTACAAAACAGCAAGTGCATTTCTCAAAATAACACGTACAAATAGTAAAACACCATATGCATATTTGGCTTTTTATCACAAGCTTCAGTGTTTAGACCAGAGATGCCCAAAATTGGTCCACTGTAACCTTTGATTTGGCACACCATCCCATCTTTGGGGTTGGATGGTGTTTTACTGCTGAGCAACCAAAAAGGCTAACTAGAATTAAATGTTTCAATTAAATGTTGTAAGTGTATGCGTTTGATCAGCTAGCAGAAAAATACAACATCCCACGGCAATATTTTTTTTCGCTACCTACAATTAAGAGACCTTATAAAAAGAGACACTACTTTGTTTATGAATCGGGAGACATCAGCTGTGGAGAGACAACTTTTTCTATATCGAAACAAAGTTATAAGCTCTTTTTATGGAACTCTTAAGGAATGTGGCACTTCAGACGCAAAATATCAGAAAGAGAAATGTGAAAGATCTCTTAACATACAGTTGCAATCAGAATTATTCAACCCCCTGATTTATCAGCCCCCCTGTTAATTTTTTTCCCCAATTTCTGTTTAACGGAGAGACATTTTTTTCAACACATTTCTAAACATAATAGTTTAAATAACTCATCTCTAATAACTGATTTATTTTATCTTTGCCATGATGACAGTAAATAATATTTGACTAGATATTTTTCAAGACACTTCTATACAGCTTAAAGTGACATTTAAAGGCTTAACTAGGTTAACTAGATAGGTTAGGGTAATTAGGTAAGTTATTGTATAATGATGGTTTGTTCTGTATACTACTGAAAAAATATATAGCTTAAAGGGGCTAATAATACTGACCTTAAAATGGGTTTTAAAAATTAAAAACTGCTTTTATTCTAGCCGAAATAAAACAAATAAGACTTTCTCCAGAAGAAAAAATATTATCAGACATACTGTGAAAATTTCCTTGCTCTGTTAAACATCATTTGGGAAATATTTAAAAAAGAAAAAAAAATTCAAAGGGGGTTCAATAATTCTGATTGCAACTGTACAAATCACAGATGATGAATGGGAGGACGCTTGGATGAATGCAAGAACTTTGAGTATATGTAATAAAATCAAAGCAATACAGCTGAAAATAATACACAGAGCTCATATTTAAAAACACATTTAAAAACGTCTACTCTTCGTTGTGTCTAAAATGTAAAATAGAAGAGGGGGACCTTGCTCATCGTTTTTAATATTGGGAAATTCAGAGGTTTTGGGCATGTCAAAAGATTAATTCAATTTTGACCACTGATATTGTTTGTGACCCTTTGAGTATGCTGCTTGGAATACAATGTAATTCTATTGCAGATAAACATAAACAGTCCCTCTATAGGTTCCTGACACTCTGTGCAAGGAAATGTATTTTATTACACTGGAAAACAGAAAAAGCCCATTCGATATCACTTCGGCACAGAGTTGTTCTTGAATATGTTTCTTTAGATTATTTAACTTGTATTGCTCATAATAAAGTTTACATATTTCATAAAAGGTTGGAGCCATTCTTAACATATATGGGGCTGTATATTTCTGAATAATTTCTAGAGGACTTACATAATTTATGTAATCTTTAATGTTTGTATGTATATACAGTTGAAGTAAGAATTATTAGCCCCCCTGTTGATTTTCCCCCCAATTTCTGTTTAACAGAGAGAAGATTTTTCAACACATTTTTAAACATAATAGTTTTAATAACTCATCTCTAATAACTGATTTATTTTATCTTTGCCTTGATGACAGTAAATAATATTTTACTAGATATTTTTTAAGACATTTCTATACAGCTTAAAGTGACATTTAAAAGCTTAACTAGGATAATTAGGTTAATTAGGCAAGTTATTGTATAACGATGGTTTGTTCTGTAGACTATCGAAAAAATATATCGCTTAAAGGGGCTAATAATTTTGACCATAAAATGGCTTTAAAAAAATTAAAAACTGCTTTTATTCTAGCCGAAATAAAACAAATAAGACTTTCTCCAGAAGAAAAAAATATTATGAGACATACTGTGTGAATTTCTTTGAAAATCTTTGTAAATGTTGAAAATCAATAAACATATACAAAAAAAAATGTTGTAAATGAATCAGATTTTTTTTTACTAAACAAATTAGGAAATTACCCATGGCAATTATATTTACATCCGGCCCACTAGCCTCAATCAAATTTGGTTTTTGGCCCTTCATAAGAAAAAGTTTGAGCACCCCTGGTTTAGACACAGCAAGTTTCCAATTTTTGTTTTCAGGCACAGAATCGAAAAGCTAATGTAAAATGTTCATTACTCCAGAAGGGTGAGAGAAAATGACAGCAAGTTTTTTTTGTCAAGTAATTCATACCTTTATTATTTTACACTTTATTTGAGTCAATGAATCTACAAGTGGGAGAGGGGGGTCTATACATTAATTAAACTGAAGTGTAACACACATTTGTGTTTTTAGCAATGTAAAATCCTATGATAAAGGTCCACGAGTACAGTAAAGCTGATATATTGTGCGGCTTAAAGCTGGTCCAAGATTCCTACAAACAAATAAATATAAATAAAACAAACAATATGAGTAAATAAACATAAAACACACAAGTAATATATAGGCAAGAAATATTATTATTATTATTATTATTATTATAAACAATGCTTGTCAAGACTATATTTGTTTACTGTATCAGTAAAATGTAAATATTGTGTAGTTAAATTTACAATTTAAAATAACTGATTTATATCATATTATATTTTACAGTGCAGTTTATGTAATACATATACATATATATACATATATATATATATATATATATATATATATATATATATATATATATATATATATATATATATATATATATATATATATATATATATATATAAAATAAATAATGTCAATAAATAACTACTAAGAACTACCAAATATTAAAAAAACATTTAAAAAATAAATGAATGATAGTTTTCTTTATTTTAAATTTGGAAGAAATGTTATCAGACTAGGAATGTAATGATTCACAATTCAATACGATTCATGATACTAATCTCACGATTCACGATTCAGTCACGATTTTTTAACAAAATGATTTGAAACAAATTTAAGGTGAAGGGCCCTTTAATTATTTTCCTAAATGTTGCACATTTTTTGCAAAATAATCTATTTTCTGCATAACTCAATTGCTATTTTAAAAACAAATTCCAAAAAAATTATATTAATACAAACTAAAGAAGACTCATTAATATAAACAAGCTAAAACTGTGCTGGGATTTTACATTTTTAAAAAGAAATACCAGCATATCTATGTTTTTGACATAAGCTGAGGTCTTTGCACATTTACAATGTCCCCTGCTGATGAAAAAAACTCTTTCACTGGGGACTGAGATGGCTGGTGTGGAGAGGAAAGCCTTTCCTTCAACAATCATTCAACATTTCTACCGATCTAAATAGTCACATATTTGAATCAATTTTCAACCAGCTCACGGTGAATCGTTACATCCCTATATCAGATCTTTATGAAAATTAAAAGAAACATTTACCTTCAGAGTCAGAAAAACGGTACAAAGGCTGTCACTCATTGGTGTTACATTTTCAAAAGATTTACTTTTAAGGTACCAACAAGCTTTCTTTAAGTGTGAAATGGCCCGTTTCGGTTCGGCTCAGTACGCCTTTATGGCTGTTTCCACTGTCGAAAGGTACCTAAAAGCGAATCGTACTGTACCACTTTTTGGGTACTCTTTTCAAAGGGTACCTAGCACAACAAAAGGGTACCAAAAGACGGAGCAAGATGCACAAATGAACGCTATTGGTTTACAGAGATACGTCACTCGTGCAACAAGCCAGGAGAATGAAAACAAAAGAACCGCCATTTTTAAAAACACAGCCGAGACATTACACCGTAATAATATACTGTATACATATAATAACGAGCCATGGTCGACCCGAGCTTAAACAAAATTTTGTCATCATCTTGATGAACAGCCACAAAGCCAAGAAGAAGAGCAGAATCTACCCTGTGCCCCGTAGTTTTTTTACAAGGTTGTCTAAATCGTGAGCGGTTTCGTTCTCTCGCGTGCGTTCGCCGAACATGTTGAACATTTACACAGAAGTATTTATGTATATAAAGTATCGGTTTTGTGAGAAGTGCTTCTCATATGATATGTGAACGACCCGTACAGCTTTACTTTGACATTTCCTGGTGCGGGAACGACTGAAACTTTCTGTCGATCACCACACCCACCAAAAGAGTACGATACGCTTATTTCACGGCCGCCATTTTAAAACACAAAAACGAGGCTGCGGTGGGAAGAAACCTGGAAGTATAGGATCAGCACTGTAAACATTGCAACAACATGCTGTGGACTACAAACCTCCAGCTTTTGCTGTGATTTCACAATGCAGATATGGTGTAAACATCACTTTAATATCATTCAGTTATGTTTTATTTAAACAATAAAAGCATATTAGACATAAAACAAAATCACAATCTCCTTAAGAGTAATACGCGTAAGTGTCCTCCTAGGCTTCAGTTCATGGCACCAGGTAAACACCGTAGGGGCTTCCCTGTTTCAGCCCATGTAACCTGGTGAGCGATAAAACAATGCAATCTGTAGCACACCCTCGTGTTGTATGTAATAGTGTTGCCCCGGTACTGAAATTTTAAAAACGTCCATTTCCCGCTAACATTTAAGCGCCGCTGAGCGCATTCTTAAACACGGCTGATTTGCCATAGTATTCACCAGTGTTTAACAGAAATGACTGTGATTGGCCGTGAAGGTCATCGCTCTTCACAAAGTGCAAACACAGATACAGGGACACTGGAGCATTTTAAAGCCGCAAAGATCAGTCGAGTCGTCAGCGGATCACTCGTCTGTGTTTGCACTCGATAAACATCGCTGAAGTATTCACAGCCAATCACAGTAATTTCTGTTGAGCACTGGTGAATATTATGGCAAATCATAGGTGTTGCGTTCAACAGTGCTTAAATGTTAGTATGAAATTGATGGTTTTTATAAATTTCAGTAACAAAATTCAGTATCGTGACAGGTCTAATATAGTGAAAGAATCAGTTTATTACTTGAGTTTGATAAATGGTATCTAAAATGTGTGTTTGGGAAGAAATAACATTAATAATTAATGCCATTTCCCTTAACTTAGCTGAAAATGAGGTCTGATATCCCTTTTTATTTTCACTATTCATTCAGAACGGACCTTCAGGTCAATCGGAAGACGGTAAAATTATAAATTTGCTGATAAGATATACAGCCAGAAACACAACATTCCTGTGTGACTCAGGCGATACTTCTGGGTTTCTTCCCACCGCAGCCTTGATTTCACTTTTTAAATGGCGGCTGTGTGAAATCAGTCTATTGGTACCCTTTTAGCAGTGGAAACGCAAGCCTGATAAAGGTGACCCGTTCCGTACTGTACCACTCAGTGGAAACGGGCTAAAAGTGTCCCTTTTGAAGAGGTACCATCCTAGTGACAACGTCTGTACCTTTATTTCTAAGAATTTAACCTAATAAATACAGCAAAACCAGAGAAACAATATACAGTTTTTAAGTGGAGAGAAAGAAAGAAAAAGCAAGCATTGTAGTCTCTTTATAATCAGTAGAAACAAAACCAAACCTTTTGAGTTTTCCATATTTGACAGATGACAAAAGCTTCTCTCTTTCCGTTTCGCCGGAACACTGATCGTATGCTTGTAATAAACTAGAGTGAAAAAACCAATAAAGCAAAGTACCAGTGGGTAAAATAACATCTTTGTCATCCATATGCGTTACAGATCAACCGTTATGCAATAAATGTTTGGGATAGTAGAATGTAAATGTGTGCTTTAGTAATGCAGTAGCATGCAGTAATTTAATGAGTAAGTGTGTGTGATAGTGGCATGTAAATGAGTTTTAATGAGCGAGTGTTTCTGCACTAATAGAGAGTGAATCACACCTGCTGACGGTGCTGTAGTGCTCAAGAACAGCGGCTGCTTTATCACCAGACACTCCACTGATCTGCATAAGCTGTCGCGCAAATACTTCACGCACTGTCTGGCACTGTGTTGTACAAGAGAGAGAGAGAGAAAGAGAGAGAAACTGAATAGAAATGATTTGATTTACAGGGAGGCACAAGTAGAACAATAAAGATCATCAGATAGATTGATCAGTATTGGTTGACACTGGAAATATATTGGACACTAATTTCCACCAACGAATTTATAATTTTTTATTATTCTGCTTAATGTTCTCTGTTTAGTTTGTTGAGCTTAGGCATCAGTAGGCCCACGTGGAATCATTATTTACTTATGTTAAAGTTTCCGTAAAACTAAACTTTTTTTTTAGATATTAGTAACAGTATGTTAAGGATATCTATAAGCTAGCGAGAGCCAAAACAGTGACAAAACTCACATTTAGAATATATAAACATCCAAGACTTGCAGTTTGTCACTTTCGCTTAAATGGACCCACCTTACAATTTAGTTTCTCATCAAATCTTCTGACCAATCAAATGCTCTTTACTATCTGACATGTCCCGCCCCCTTCAAGACACTTCTAATTTGATGAGCTTGATTGGGTGTTTTTTTATAAATGGGAGTATGTTTCAGTTTAGTATACAGTTTAAGTCAGAATTATTAGCCCCCCTGAATTATTAGCCCCCGTTTATTTCTGTTTAACGGAGAGAAGATTTATTCAACATTTCTAAAAATAATAGTTTTAATAACTCATTTCTAATAACTGATTTATTTTATCTTGCAATGATGACAGTAAATAATATATTACTAGATATTTTTCAAGACACTTCTATACAGCTTAAAGTGACATTTAAAGACTTAACTAGGTTACTTAGGTTAACTAGGCAGGTTAGGGTAATTAGGCAAGTTATTGTATAATGATGGTTTGTTCTGTAGACTATCGAATAAATATATAGCTTAACGGGGCTAATAATTTTGACCTTAAAATGGTTTTTAAAAAAATAAAAACTGCTTTTATTCTAGCCGAAATAAAGCAAATAAGACTTTCTCCAGAAGAAAAAATATAATCAGACATACAGTGAAAATTTCCTTGCTCTGTTAAACATAATTTGGGAAATACTAAAAAAAAAAATTCAAAGGGGGGCTAATAATTCTGACTTCTAATGTGTCAAATTTAAAATAAAAAAATAGCAAATTTCAAAGCACTTCATGGGACCTTTAATGTGTGTAAATATATATTTATTCAGTTTTTATATTCATTTCACTAATTTTATTGACTAATATGCAGGTGTTTCTATGATTTATTTACAATACAGTTTGCAAAGTAATATTTTCTGTCATTTCGTAGATATATTATACGATAGTAAACCTTAAGTAAAAAAAATATATATATATTTCATTATATATATTTATATATATATTTATATATATTTATATATTTTTTTTCTTTCATGTTATAAGTTTTAACATGAACTAACTATATTCCTAAAATTATTTCACATAAATCCTAAAATTTGTTTTTACAAAATTCTGCGCAGAAATAGCAAAAAATGTCAGCAAGTTAAGTAAAAAAAAAACCTAAAGAGCTGCTTTATTTCTAATGAACGGTTTGATAGGTATCCAGGTATTTTGTCCATAGGTTACCATGAAAAAAATTATCTAAATTATCTTAGAGTGGTGTCAGTACAAGCTTAAGGCTTGAAAGCAAGACTAATTCTGTTTTTCAAATACGCAAAAGCTACTTGCTTTAAACCAGTGCAGTATATGAAATAAAAAACATCCACATCGCCATGACCTGTGTTTTGCAGAAGTGCAGCACATAATATATATTCTAAATGTCACTCTTTTAGCAGAGTAAACAGCTCTGGGATGTTTGCTAACAGTAAACCACTAGTCAGCTAAATCTTCTATTTTGCATATAGTCGCTCCTATATTCAATATATTCAAAGTCATTTTCAATATTGTCACTTATCATATTGGTAATAATATCAGCAAATATTAATATTATTCACATCAATGCAACCACACTTTTTCAAAATGTCCATTGATTTGTTTTCAGATTACCTTGTTCTTAATAGCCCCGTAGTTAAATTCAGTGAAGGCCATGAGAGAACAGGAGAGATTCGCCACCATCTTCTCGCTCTCAGCTTCTCCATCACCTTCCAGCTCTCTTGAGCGGCAGAATAATGTGCAATTCTGAAGATAAAAAAAGCGAACGTCACAATAAAAATAATAAAAAAACAACACATGCTGCTCTGATGTGGGCCTGTGATGATAAAAATTGTGATATCTTGTCACAAAAATTGTTGTGATAATCGATATTATTGTAATTTCGGGATCCTTATATGACACTGATTATATAACAGCATAATAATGCAAATAGCCATCAATACTGCACGGTTAGAGAACGGAAGATCGGCGTATTTTCAAACTACAGCTGATCAAAACATTATAAAATTGGTGAGTGATATTTTAAGTCGATCTCTCTCTTTTGTATGTTGTAGTGCTGTATTTATACCATAGTAATAGTAGTGTATTGAGTGTGAGATGGGGCAACGCAGTGGCGCAGTAGGTAGTGCTGTTGCCTCACAGCAAGAACGTCGCTGGGTCGCAGGTTCGAACCTCGGCTGGGCTGGGTCAGTTGGCGTTTCTGTGTGGAGTTTGCATGTTCTCCCTGCGTTCGCGTGGGTTTCCTCCGGGTGCTCCGGTTTCCCACAGTCCCACAGTGAATTGGGTAAGCTAAATTGTCCATAGTGTATGAGTGTGAATGTGTGTGTGGAAGTTCCCAGAGATGGGTTGCGGCTGGAAGGGCATCCGCTGCGTAAAATCGTGCTGGATAAGTTGGCGGTTCATTCCGCTGTGGCGACCCCGCAAGGGACAAAGCCGACAAGAAAATGAATGAATGAATGAATGAATGAATGAATGAATGAATGAGATGGGACTCACATATCAGGAATTTATGTATTTTGAGTTGGCCACCCTTTGTATAACCCTGAGTTCCTTTTTGGTTGGCCATCTCTTTGTTTCTAATGAGTCTCCTGTTTTCTTTACTGCAGACTAGTTCAGTAAACAGAACAGTAATCTGGTAGCGATTGCGTCGCTTTGGCTTTTCAGGGTTATTTATTGTGATATCCTGATTGCAAAAGAAAACTACTGGGAAATGTCTGTAGACTGATGACATTTCATCCTGTTCAACCTTATAATCTTAAAATGTGAGCAAAATCACCTGTTTTGTCATCACTTTAGACATTACTCTAGAGAATCATTCAAATACTAGCTCTAAAGAGAACGGTTTCTGCTCTTCTGACGTCAGCTGCAGATGTGAATGAATGGTGGAAGAAAGTAGTTCCTCATACAAAAGGTTTTTTAGACTCTCCGTGTTTGATTTTCTTTTTTATACACACGATTGTGCCGTCGAACTGTTGTATAAACGCAATATCACACTCGTAGCAGTGCGATATGGCTGTATATCGTCACTGTTGGGACACTTAGGCACTCGGCCGCACACTTCCCACCAGGGCCGATATACAGCTATATAGCACTGCTACTCGTGTGATATTGCTCATTTATAGCTTTATACTGTAAATGTACATACTTAAAAAAAAGGATTCGAGACGCTGATAACTGTTAAACACATCATAACCATGTAAAAGGTTCATTGTACATTTTGATTTCATGTAGACTTTAAAAGCAACCTGGTAGAGTTTTTGGAGGTATCTGGTCATGATGGTGAGGTAAGCAGCAGACTCTTTCGCATCCTGCACACGCTTCACAAAGAAGCCGTCAACCACCTGTGAATAATACAACAAATACAATCAGTTCCTCATCATTCAGCATTGCATGGCCGTCTCTGTGGTGTGCTGTTCACCTGTGTATTGACTATAGCCTGTTGTAATGTGCTCTCAGGTATACTGAGATGAGCAGCCGCTGACCCACACTCCTCCACTAGATAAATGGGCTTTCTCAGACCACATCTCTTCAGTCGAAACTAAAAATGAGAAGACAATCGAGAAAAAAACAGAAAAATAAAAGAACGTACAGTTGAAGTCAAAATGATTAGCCCTCCAGTCATTATTTTTTTTCTTTTTCAAATATTTCCCAAATTATGTTTAAAAGAGCAAGGAATTTGTTCACAGACTTTTCCTAAAATATTTTGTCTTTTGGAGAAAGTCTTTTTTGTTTTATTTCAGCTAGAAACAAAGCAGTTTTACATTTTTTAAAAGCCATTTAAAGGTCAATATTATTAGCCCTCTTAAGCAATATTTTTCCAATTGTCTACAGAACAAACCATTATTATACTTGCCTAATTGCCCTACCTCACCTAATTAACCTAGTTAAGCTTTTAATTTGCACTTTAAGCTGAATACGAGTATCTTGAAAAATATTTAGTAAAATATTATGGGGTTCTGACTTCAACTGTATATGAAGAAAGTTACAAATAATAACTATCCACGAGGTAGGAAATCAAGGTTCATTTTCCAACACAGGCTTATTGAAGATATGTGCTTCGGAAACTTTTTTTTTTGAGACCTTAAAAACGTACATTGACATACGAATAACTGCCGTTTTGAGGTAAAATGAACACCACAGGGCAGTATGATGCCAACAACTTTTGTTCCTTTTCACACTAATGAAATTTAGAAGAAAATATCATCTCAGTACAAAGGACTATTTTCATCCAGTTCTTTGTACAACACCAAATATATACCACAAAACAACTTAAGCGTGATTTGAAATTAAACACGTTTGCCTCACTTATCCATCTCAATATGGGCAGCTTTTTTAGCATGGTCTGTGTGACGAGTCTCCGTTCTTCCTGCTTTGGCCAACCAGCGATTGGGACTAGGAGACTCATGTGCCGAATTCTGAACACCTGTTTTGTTTAGTTAATTTCTAGCTTTAGTTTTGGTTAACAGTTGTATTTGGTTAGTCTAAAGGCTGATTTATACTTGTGCGTCAAGAGCACGCGTATGCTATGGCGCAACCTATGCGTGGACGTCGGCGACGTTGACGCGCACCTCTCAAAAAATGTAACGTATACGCATACGCGTAGCGCAAGCTCTGTGATTGGTCGACTTGGTAGCGCTGACGAGTGTGGGTGGAGGTGAGAGCCGTGCGCCCGATGGAGCAAGTGTTTACAAGTGTGGAGTCCGGTGAAGGAGCTCTGGATGGAGACTGTTGTTTTATATTTACCTTGTGATTTAAGTTGTTGCACGTCCGCCGGTTCCCGCCTTAAAATGAGCGAATTTGAGCCACTTGTAGATTAAGGAAGTGTTCAGAAAAAACAAAACACCAGTGAAGAAACTCGACACAGAGAAACATAAACACCTACTGCCAGCTAGCGTTTTGGAAGTGTTGTTGCAGAGAAACAGAAACAGCGCGCACAAGTATAAATGCACGGCTACGCACGAGGCTTGCGCCGTGGGTTACGCCGATCACTTGACGCAGAAGTATAAACCGGGCTTAAGTTTGAGCATTTGATAATTTCTATTTTGAAACTCTTATTTGTGTTGTATGTTTAAATAAATACTTTTTTTTATTGGCACCAAACCACCTGTGTATGTCCTCCTTTAATTTGTCATGGCTTTTAAGCCAAGTCGTGACAGTCTGTAACTCACGTTATACAATGTTATACATGTAATGCAGAGCACTCCGGTTTTAGTCAGGTGAAGCATGGTTCCACAAAAGAAATTAAAGCGATGTAAAATCAAGGTAAAACCACATGTTCGCAGAGCACTTTTGGTTTTGAAAACACTATAGATTGGGTTAAGGTCAGTGGTTTGCTAGTTGATCTTTAAGACCGTCTTCTCGTGGATGTATACAAGAAGGACGTGTATTTGAAACATACCAAAAAGTGTACCCCAAGTAACACATTTCAGATTCGCAAAAATGTAAACAGCACCCTCTAGTGGACGTGTCATTCAAAAAGTGTGACAAAACGCACCCGGAGCAATGTATTTATCATTTCCAAAAATGAGACTCGCATCTCCAATGAGCTTGGGCTGTCATTTTCATTTTTTTGTTTTAGTCATGTTGTGTTTTTGTTTTGTGGCTCAAACCTTCTGCTCTCTGAAGCGTCCGTCTATAATGCTTCCACATAGATCATCCATCCTCTTCCTCTCTATGATGTAATCAAGCACCAGCTCTTTTCCCACTGGTGGACGCAGCTGTCCTGAAAACAAAATAGATGTTTTTTTGGGAGATTTATACAAGTGGAACCTTTATTATAAAAACAAAAAAGTAAATTGACTTGATTTAACCTATTAAAAATGTGGTTTTCCATCCTAATGCATTTATATGATTGGTGATTTGATGAACAAATGACAAATAGTGACAACTAAAATAAAAACCCTGATTTTTTTTACCCCACAACATTCGTTTAAAGAAAATCTGAATGATAGATTCATTTGAAATTTGGAAGAAATATTATTTCTACAGTGGTCAAGAGAGCTTAACCTGCTGCAATTTAAGAAAACAGATGCAATTACAAAAAACGCCAGCAAATTGAGAAAAGATCCTCATCTGCTTCACAGCATACTTGTTGCAAATCCTCACAAAGCAAACACATCAAAAAAACATGCTGCATTTTCTTACAAATGCAAACAAATTAAGAAAGCGTGATGCATTTTCTCACAACACATGCAAATAGCACGGAACACAACGTTAATGTTTCATGGGGAGCCTTAAAACATGATGGACCTGGATATTTAGGTTATGGCAATTTAGGATAATAATATACAAAATACAAGGGATCAGAATGTTGAAATAAACAATAAAAATCCCCTTTAAACTACAACGTCACTGAGCAATAGTCACGGCACAGTAAGCAAATCCCAGTCGGGTCAGTCACGTTTTTGGGTCCTCTTGAAACATTTCCATTGTGTTGGGAGAAAATGAAGAACATTTTCTTAATGTGTTCGCATTGTGAGGATTTGCAACACGTATGCTGTCAAACCGATGAGGATCTTTCCTTAATTTGCTGGTGTTTTTGTAATTGCGGCATGTTTAGCTCCCACGGCCACCGTAATTATCAGACTTTTATTGAATAAAACTAATCAGAAAGCATTTTACCGAAACATATACCTAATAAATCCATTGAAACCACATATTCAATAGCTTAAAACTTCCATAGCTGTGAATGTATATAACAAACTTATAATTTTCTAAATCAGGCAAGTCAATTTAAAATCTACAATAAAAAGTAGTAGTAGTAATACAGTAGAAATCTAAATAAAATTGCTTATAAATTATTAAAAATAATGATAATAATAATAATAAACTGCCATCATATAAAAAAAAGACCTCATTTGACCTAATACTCGTTTCTTGTTCTGAGCAGAGCACCACTGCCATCTGCTGGTCATCCACTAGTCCTGCATCTCGTCAAACACAAAAGGTCACACAAGTGTTGACTTTACCAGGAACAGGTGTCACTCTCTCACGCGCCACCCAGAGAAAGTCTCCAACATTCAGCTTCCTGACATCAAACGTCACACTGTTCCTCTGCAACTCCTTCACCAGCTCCTGCTTGCGAACACTGCTTCCTCTGTCAAGTAAATAATGCAAACCTCATTTAATTCTACAAGCTATTTTCTGTTGTATAAAACAAAAACGTATACCTTTTATAATAATTTTACTACATGTGAAACATTAACCCATCTCACCCTGCTGTCTCGCATAAGTCAACACACAGCACAATGTCATAAGAGCCTGGCGAGAGATGCCAACCCATTGCTGTCCTCCCGGTCTCTGAGGCCTGGGATTTTCCCATGGGATCTGATTCAGACATCAGACCTCTGGCCGGGTTTACAGGAAGAGCTGCTGCAGGCCTTTCTGAAGACCTGCGAGATGATAGATTAGTTAACCTGCTACCGTCAGCATCACATACATTTGCAGTCAACGTTTTGGAATGATTAAGATGTTTAAAGTTTTTGAAGGAAGTTTCTTATGCTCACCACGGCTACATTTATTTGATTATATTATGTAAAAAAGCACCGTTAAAAGAATCATTGTGAAGCATGTAATTAGTTGTTACTTATGCTCATTCATTAATAATTCCACTAGCATCACCAATGATGAAAATTATTTTGCTGCTTTGTTTTCCAGACTAAGATTTTTTTTATAAATAGAAAGTACATTTTTTAAAAACATTATAAATGTCTTTAGTGATCGTTTTAAAGGATTTTTAAGTGCCTTTCCTGAATTAAAGTATTCATTTACCCATTTTTAATGCCTTTGTTACAGTGGAACTATACATAAATTAGGGATGCACAATATATCATTTTAGCAATGTGCAAATCTACAATAGTCACATTGCAGGATCTGCAATGTCATGTTGGGATAAACAAAACTTGAACTAATCTAATAGTGTGAAAGACTTATTTCAATGTATTTTTAAGCCCTGTGACTGTAAGATTTCAAGCCAATTTAAACCATTTGGGCACAAAAAAATTCAAAAGTCTGTCACTTTAGATGAATTGCAAAGACTCAAGATGATTTGCAAAGGCTATACAGTGTTAATTTACATTTAATTATTGCGCTTCTCAGCTTCAATGTTGTTGTTCTATTGTTTTCATCTGTGCATTATTTTATACATGTCTGTATGTTTTTACAAACTATCGCAATGTCAGTTTTTTTCCAATATCCTGCAGCCCTAACATAAATGTAAGTACTGAGTAAAATTAACTGCACATACGTACATATGGTTAGGTTTAGGGCAAACTGAGCTGGTTGTTGTTACAAAGGCAAGTACATGGAACATGCGCAATGAAGAACATTGAATAAACTATTAGCGTTTATAGTTCTGCTAGTGCTGACCATAAGATTTTGAATGGTTATCAATATGTTCAACTGAAAATAATATAATAATTATTTCTGATGGAGTATGTGTGTGAATGAGTGTATGGGTGTTTCCCAGTGATGGAAGGGCATCTGCTGCGTAAAACATATGCTGGATAAGTTGGTGGTTCATTCCGCTGTGGCGACCCCTGATTAATAAAGGGACTAAGCCGAAAAGAAAATTTATAAATGAATGAATTTCTGAAGGATCATGTGAGATGGGAGTAATGAAACTGAAAATTAAGTTGTCACAGGAATTGATTATGTTTAAAATGAATGCAAATATAAAACAATTACATTTAACTATAATTTTAAATATTACAGCTTGACCATGATATTCTTATCAGAGCACTTAGAGACTTATTCCAAACTTGGGCATCACTGTTAGGACTGCACAATACAGTTGAAACCAGAAGTTTACATACACTCTGAAAAAAGGAACATAACCATTTTTAAAAAATGTCTGATGGTAAATCATACTACACGTTTACTATTTTAGGTCCGTTAGGATTACCTAAATGATTTACATTTGCTAAATGGCAGAATAAAGAGAGAAATGTTTTTTGTTGAGAATTTTTTATTGATTTCTAGACAGTCAAATGTTTACACATTTCCTTGGTATTGTTTTAGCTTCGCTTTTAAACTGTGTAACTGTGGTCAAATGTTTTGGGTATCCTTCCGCAAGCTTCTCACAATAGTTTGCAGGAATTTTGGCCCATTCCTCCTGACAGAATTGGTGTAACTGAGTCAGATTTGTAGGTTGTCTTGCTCGCACAAGCTTTTTCAACTCTGCCCACAAATTTTCTATAGGATTGAGCTCAGGGCTTTGTGATTGCCACTCCAAAACATTCACTCTGTTGTCCTTAAAGCACATTTTAACTAATTTGGCAGTATGCTTAGGGTCATGGTCTTGGTTTGGAAGACCCATTTGTGGCCAAGTTTTAGGTTCCTGGCTGATGTCTTGAGATGTTGCTTCAGTATTTCCACATATTGTTCTTTCTTCATGATGCCATCTATGCTGTGAAGTGGACCAGTCCCTCCTGCCGCAAAACAGCCCCACAACATGATGCTGCCGCCCCCATACCTCACAGTTGGGATAGTTTTCCTAAGCTTGTAAGCTTTCCCCTTTGTCCTCCAAATGTAACACTAGTCATTATGGCCAAACAGTTTAATCTTAGTTCCATCAGACCACAGGACATGTCTGTAATTTAGCAAATTGTAATCTGGCTTTTTTGTTGATTTTGGATTGTTGATTTTCCCATGTTGTCACACAATGAAGTGTGTTTGAGGTTTTCCTTAAATACTATTCTACAGCTGTGTCTCCAATTAACTCAAATGTTGTCAATTAGCCAATCAGAAACTTCCAAAACCTTGACACCATCATCTGAGCTTTTTCAGAGGCATACTAATATTATTATATGTAAACTTGACTTTCAAGAAAAGTTATAACAATTTCTCAAAAAATATCTCTCTCATTATTCTGCTATTAAGCATAACAGAAACAAATTTGATAATCCTAACTTACCTAAAAGAGATGTGCCTTTATGGTTATGTGCCTTTTTATACAGTGTATATGTAAACTTCTGGTTTCAACTGTATATAATTTCAGCATCGATATTGCAATGTATGTATCCGCAATAGTCACAATCCAGGATTATACAGGAGCCACAGTTCAAAACACATGATTTGTGGAGTCATTGCAAAGTTTATCTATAAATTTACCAATATCAACTGCATGTGTTTTCAAGGCCTGTGACCGTGTGAGCATTTCAAGCCACTTAAAAATAATTTAAGCACAAGTAATTATGTTTTTAACTTTAATAAAGATTAATTGTATTTATATGTATATGTAATAGATACACTATAGTGTTATTTTACTTTTGATTATTCAATTTGTGCCTGAATACTGTTAGACTCCCAGAAAACCATGAAATACTGTTTATTTCATTTGTATCTTTGCTCTACTATATTTATCAATGGTCTTGATCAGTTTATTATATTTTATTCAGATGCAAAATCATCCCAATTAATCCAATTTTATTAATCCAGTTTTAAAAAAATAGACCCATTCTTTTAATATGGAGAAAAGTATACTCGATATCGCAATATGGATCTCAGAAAAACAAAAAAGTCAGCTTTTTTCAATATCGTGCATCCCTAATCACTGTAAACAAAAGTAACTAAAGCTACAAACTATATTTACAGAATCTTAAATATTGTTGACATTTGCTACTCATAACAGCATGAGACTAGATCTAAAAAGTCATCAAACCTGTAAACTGCTTAATATACCCAAAACAAAAGGCATCCTGCTTGTACCCACCAGCTCTCCTTCTCCTCGTCTTCATCCTCTTCCCCCAAAGTCAGATCTACAACATTTTGTCCATCCTGAGAGTCCACATCTTCATGAAGCGTCCCTGTTTCTTCTGAATCCAACTTCTCTGCTAGAGACAAACCCTGATCGGTCAGTGAATACCTGAAATACATAATATAATAAATACATAACATGATCAAGAGAGATGAAGAGCAATCGAACTCAAGATCAAGCAGGAAAACCAGAGCTGGGATTGCAGATCTCACCTAGCAGGATTGTGTGTTTTCACCACAAGCTCTTTCTGGATGAGTGTGCTCACTGAAGACCACGCCATGTACTTACTGCCCAGATCAGGCTTTATGTATAGGATGAAAGACAATGTTAGGTTAGAGAAAGTTATTATAGTTGGCAGATTGGTGGGTTGCCAGGTCCAAGAATATTTTCTCGCTTAATGACAACTCAATATCCGCCCAAAAGGAATTTTCTTTGTCCAATCAGTCAATTGCTGGATTTGCACAAGGCAAAGGTTTACTATAGGTGCATCACAAATCGCATAGTTATACACTATTATTCAGTGCCATTTTGTAGTTTCAATTGTGCAAGTAGTGCATTCACACTGATAATTTAAAAAAGAGTAAGTGCACTTCAAATACTTGGATGACAAATTATTATCAACTATGAAAAGACGTGTGAAGTGTTGAACACATCATGCACTCAATGGTTGCAGATTTGATTATGTTGCAGAAGGGGATGAGCTATCAAAGGTTATGAGACGGTAACAGGTAAGTTACATATTTAATATTATTATGATGCCTTTGAAATGTCCATTTTTACGTTTTTAATTAGGTTATGGTTAAAATTTGTTTTGTTTTTTAATTTTTTTAAAATAAATGAAGTGGATAAAATCTGTACATTTCAAGATTAGTATTAAAGAGCCCCTATTATGGGTTTATTGAAAATGACCTTCCATGCAGTGTGTAGCACAGCTCTAAGTGAAGTGAAATATCCAGCTGATGTTTAAATCTGAAAGTGCACCGTGTTTAAAACTATTGATTCATCTATAAAAGACTCGACTCAGAGTGGTTCAAATGAATCATCTTGGAAACAAATCTTTAGCCATGTCGGCGTGATGTCGATACGGAACTCAAGCCCCACCCATTTGTTGCACACGCAGACCCGGGAAAATTGAAAACCCCGGCCCCGCCCACAAACACACTGTAGAAAGAAAAAGTGGAAGACAAACACTGTAGCAGATCCCAGATGAATCATGTTGCGAAGACGCTGTGCTCTGAGGTGTGCAGGAAAGTGTGTTATTTTCCCTACCTAAAGATGAGGCTGTGAAGAGTCAGTGGTTGAAGTTTATTTTTGCAATAATACCTCAGCATTATAGCCCCAGCCTTGTACCGTGTTTACGTCATTTTTCTGATGAGTGCTTCAGCAATCTGCACGCTTACAACGGGGGATTCGTCGGCCATTTGTTAAAGGAGGGATCAGAAAAGACTATATGGTACTTTGTCAGAGCTTGACAGAAACTTTACAGTACACAGTTCATGGATCAGTTCCTTCCTCCATTTCACAAGTGTAAGTAACTTAAGTGCGATTAAAATGGTTGCCTCCTTGTTTTCTTTAGCTTGCAAATTGTTTTTAATTGTGTTTTGTTACTTGTAACTGCTTGTTCTGTATCAGGTTAACTCTTTATACAGTATTCTCATATTGCGTATAAAGCCACATTGAAAATGTGACATGCCGCTGTGTTTACGGATTTAAATGCATTTGTGAGCTCGCGATCCTCTGCCGTTTGTCATTGCGATGGCCATCATCAGCTGTTCCTACACACGTACGGTGGTCAAGTTTCAAAATAGTTCAGCTTTTGCCACTGTGTGGATTAATACTGAATGTGTGTCATGGTTAAGAACAGAGCAATATGCTGGTGTTTAACTGCTTTGCTTTAATGCACTGGTGCATTGGGCTCACACATGCACTCTGCACTCTGACTACTTCAACAATGATGTTAAGTCGTGCTGGGCATTCCTCTCTGTCTCTGTCGAACCAATCAGCGCAGATTAGCTTCGTGCTAAGAAGGGGTTTGGGAACAAATGAATTGCTGAACAAATCATATGGGAGTCGTTGGGATAATTAGGTAAAAAAAAATGCGTATTATAAGACAATGAAAGTGTTTTTTGACCTTGCATGCATATCAAACTGTTGTTGGAGACCCCCAAATTTGACCTTTTTAAATTCCTAATAGGGGCTTTTTTAAATCAAAGCTACATATTTCCTCTGTAGGGCACTATACTCATGTTTACACTTTTAGCAGTCATAGCATTGACTTGGAAATGGTTGAAATTTCTGGTTAGAAAAAAAATCCTTTAAAATGTTTCAAATTCATATACTTCGCACTGAATATATAAGTGCCTGAGTGAATAGTATATAGTGTGCCATTTGGAATGCAGCTTAAGTCTTCTTTGAATTATTTGTTAATACACATACTTGTAGATACAGTATGTGTTAAAGTACTGACTCTCCGCACACCAAACAACACTTTCAACACACCTATCAGTTCTTTTACAGTTTAAGTACAGTTCTTTTAATTTAATATGTGCAGTGTCATTAGGCACTTTGACACTCGCTCACTTGCAGTGGTTTTTGGGTTGCCAGGTATCCATTCTGGGATCAGTGTCCCAAATTATTCAGTTTTAATTTTGTATTTGTGAGAACAGAAATATTTTGGCGGCTGCAGCATTCCATGAACTTTTTCACAATCCGTAACTTTTTCAAAGGAGCCCAATTGTGCGGGAAAACTGTGACACTGGCAACCCTGGACGGTGTTGTTGGCCTCACCACTGTGAAGGACTTATCACACAAGGGTTGTGCCTCTGTTTGCAGCTCATTCCTGAACATGAAGCCTTTACTGCCAGGCATCTAAAAAAAAAAAAAAGAGACATAACTGAATGCAAAGTTCGAGTTGCACTAAAAATCTCATTTATTTCCTTCAAGGGGGAATTGACTGACTGAAACTGTTGAAGCCCATGTGTAAGCTACAAAAGTAAACACAGGTCTTTGTTACACCACAGTGTCATCAATTAGAATGAATTAAACTACAATGTATCATTCTAGCATCTTATTTATCTTATTTTACAAATGAGTGTTAAACAATAAATATTTTTATTTTAATTCCGACACTATTTTACCTTTCGTATAAAGTTATTTTTGTTTACAATTTATGTTGTAATATTGCAATTCACCTGACAGCTAATTGGTTTTTGTTCCAAAAAAATCAGACCAAAAGCTACTAAAAAAACTTCACCAACTATAATTTGAAAATAACACATAAGCAAAGGATACCCGTTTACCTGAGTGTGTCTGTATAACGTGAGCAGGACAGCGTATCCTCCGGACCTCTTCTGCGGCACATACTCTCGCTTCTTCTTAGAGCCCTTCTCTCTACTTACTTCTTTTTGTGTTCGTTTCTGTGTAAGAAAATAGTCATTAGGTTTTGAGATTAAACCAAACAAATAAGCGCAATTGATTTTAAACCAACCGTATGTTCGCCAAAGTTCTCTGAAGGTTCCTTCTGACTTTCCTCCATTTGCTTGGAAGAAGCTTTGTTGTTCCTATGGCAGGATGGAGCCAGGTGGACTGGAGCATCAGAACCTTTCAGAGGAGGGGAAAAAACTGAAATTAGTCATTGAAAACTGAGGGTTGCTGGAGGATCCGGGACCCCCTGATATTATCTTTTTTTATTAGGAAAAAACAAAACTGAAAAAAAAAATTAACAGTAAATTTCATCAGTTGTTTACAGTAAGACTAGGATTTTAGGCTGGTGCTAAGAGTCGTGTCTCTTTAAAATGTAAACTTCTTCTAAAGTTACTACTAAAGATTACTGAATTTTTCTGAAAGGTAATTTTCTTGTGTTTTTCCACTCCACAGCTAAGCATCAGCATTCCTAGCCTACATAAACTGGAAACATGCACTAATTTTTCATAATTTCCATTTTTTACATTTAATAATTATTGTAGTGTTACTAGATCTAACTCATGTCATGAAATAAATTATTTTATGACATTACATGTTGATAATTAATCATAACAATTATGCAAGGCATCTTTAATTATATAGTAAAAGCAGACAGAAAAACTGTCTATTATCAGAATCATTCATTCATTCATTTTCATCCGCTTTTGCAGGGCCAGGTCGCAGGGGCAGCAGTCTTAGGAAAAAACCCCAGACTTCCCTCTCCCCAGACACTTCCTCCAGTGTCTTTCCCGAGGCCTCCTCACGGTGGGACAAGCCTAGAACACCTCCCTAGGTAGGCATCCAGGAGGCATCCGAAACAGATGCCCGAGCTACCTCAGCTGACTTCTCTCTTTTTGGAGGAGCAGCGGCTCTACTTAGAGCTTCTCCCGGGTGACAGAGCTCCCAACTCTATCTATAAGGGTGCGCCCTGCCACCCTGTGAAGGATCCTTTCGGTCATGACCATAGGGGTAAAAGTAGGAATGTAGATTGACCAGTAAATCGAGAGCTTTGCCATTCGGCTCTGCTCCTTCTTTACCACAACGGACAGATACATCGACCGCATTACTGCTGCACCAATCCGCCTGTCAATCTCACGTTCCATCCTTCCCTCACTCATGAGCAAAACCTCAAGATACTTGAACTCCCCCACCTGGGGTAAGGACTTTCCTCCAACCTGGAGATGGCAAACCACCTTTTTCCAGTGGAGCACCATGGCCTCGGACTTGGAGGTGCTGATTTTCCCAGCCGCATCACACTCGGCAGCAAACCGCCCCAGTGCATGCTGTAGGTCCATGCTCGATGAAGCCAACAGAACAACATCGTCTGCGAATAACAGAGATAAAATCCTGTGGTCCCTGTACCGGACCCACTCCAGTCCAAGGCTGTGCTTTGAAATTCTGTCCATAAAAACTATGAACAGAATTGGTGACAACCAATTATCACAATCAATCAATGAAAATTAGATTAAAATGAATTATAGAAACTTGACTAATTTGATTACAAAGGAACAGCATATAAGCTCAAAACATCACCTGTGGTGAGAAAATAAATATTTTGCTATATATGAAGCTGTGGTGCCCATACTTTGAGATTTTTGGTTCAGGATCTTGTGTGGCAGAGCACCTAACATATTGAGCTTTTTGGATGTGCGCCTTTAGACAGTTTTTAATTAATTTGATTACTACTACGAGTAAAAAAATTAACTAATTTCCTATAATAAAAACTAAATATTTTGTAAATCATATTTGTGGGTCAAAATTCATTTTCCTTCGGCTTAGTCCCTTTATTTCTCAGGGGTTGCCACAGCGGAATGAACCACCAACTTATCCAGCATATGTTTTACGCAGCAGATGCCCTTTCAGCTGCAACTCATCACTGGGAAACGTCCATACACACTCATTCACACACATACATTACGGACAATTTAGCCTACTCAATTCACCTATAGCGTATGTCTTTGAACTGTGGGGGAAACTGGAGCACCTGGAGGAAACCCACGCGAACACAGGGAAAACATGCAAACTCACCACAAAAATGCTAACTGACCCAGCCAAGGCTCGAACCAGCAACCTTCTTGCTCTGAGGCGACAGCGCTACCCACTGCACCACCACGCCAGTGGGTCAAAATATTTTTTTAATGCCAAAAATCATTAGAATATTAAGCAAAAATCATGTTCCATGAAGGTATTTAGTAAAGTTCCTGCTGTAAATATACCAAAACACAATTTTGATTAGTAATAAACATTGCTAAGAACTTAATTTGGACACTTTTGATGGTGATTTTCTCAATGTTTAGATTTTTAATTATGTTTTTAATCCTCAGATTCAAAGTTTTCGAATACAGGGTTTCTGCAGGTTTCACCAAGTTAAATTTAAGACTTTTAAAGACATTTTAAGACCATTGTGTATGAAATTTTTGACTTATACAGGGCTAAATGCTAAGGATTTTTTTTCGAATAACCCAGTTGGAAAAGATTTTCACTTGTCCTATCAAAAAATGCTAAAAATTTAACACATTTAATAATACAACAGTAGCTATACATGAACAAAGGAAAATTAAGACTCATTAAAAAAAGATTTAAGACCTACAACACAACATTTAAGTAGATTTAAGACTTTTTAGGCCTAAAATTTACCTTTGACATTTAAGACATTTAAAGACGTTTTAAGAGCCCACTGATACCCTGAAATAGTTGTATCTTGAACCAAATATTGTCCTACTCTAACAAACCGCACATCAAAGGAAACTATTTATTCAGCATACAGATAATGTATATAGAGCAATTGAAAAAACGACAATTCTGACTGATTTTGTGTTGCAGGGTCACATTTTAGGATGGGCTTTTACTAGTGGGGTCCACAGTAGATCTACATGAATGAAACCCCCAGTTACACACTGAAGCTCCTCACCGTTTTCCCGGTAGTGTTTCTGCAGGCGCTCGTCCAAAATCTTGCAGATCCCGTCACCAAAATTCTGCAGGATCTTCGCCTCCTTCCCGTTTTTCAGAGGAAGAGGATACTTTTTCAAGGAGTTTATGGCCTGTAAAGAAAGAAAGCACAACATTGCAGGTGAACAGTTCGCCATATTTTAACAGGTTTACATTCAAACTGAACTGCAGATCAGTCAGTCGCTCACCTTCTGGTAGACGAACTGAGTCTTCAAGCCCTTCTCCTTGGCGCTGTCCCGTAACTCCGTCAGCCACTGCAGAAACAGAGGATTCGGGCACGATGGCAGAGGACGCTTTCGTCCCAAACACACCTGATCCGTTGGCATGTTTCAATCCGACATCTAATTCACATCCTAGACAGCAAAGAGACTCGTGAAACGTTAGTTTGCTTGTTGGGTATAAGAATGATGCAATCACTTATTATGCAATAATGCATTCTAGGCACTTCCAAAAGTGTGTATAGACCTTTTTGAGGGATGTAAACAAAAACAATGGTACAACGTATTTCCTGTTTTACATTTTTTTCCTATAGCTTCCGAGAATCCTAAAAGAGCCACATATTGATAAATGTTATGATAGCTGTTTTAACATTACGTTATGATTGAATGGCCTCTTGTTACAGTTATGAAATAGTTTGATAACAAGCAGGATATGTTCTCGGGCCAATGACATGACCACAATGAAATGGAATATAAAAGGTATCTGCATGCAACATTAGCGTAAATGAAAATGTACAGATTCAGATATATGCTCTGTTTTAAAATGCATGTAACCTATTATTCGTATTATATTATTAAAGAGTTTTTTGTGAGGATGCTTTATTTACCTTCCTTCCTTGCTCGCTGTTTCCCCGCCTGTGTTTTCGAAAGTCCTAGTTGCGTCATTTCCGTCCGCGTCAACAACACACGTGTAGCGCCACTCAAAGGGTTGATGGTGCATGGTAGTCAGATTGCAGGAACATGACCGTGCATGAGAATTATTTGGACTGAACATACTTGTGTTGTTTAGGTGAATGTTTTGCGGTATTTACCTCCAGTTAAAGGGATAGTATTAGCAAATAATGAACATTCTGTCATCATTCACTCACTTTTGACAAACCTATTGGAGTTTATTTCTTTTGTTGAACACAAAAAATATTTTATTTATTAGTTTTACCTACTTTGGGTGTCAATGCCAGTTTCCAACATTCTTTATAATGTCTTTATCGTGTTCACAATGAAAATAAACTGTCTGGAACAATGGTGAGTAAATAGTGAGTAAATTAAAATGTTGGGTGAACTATCCCTTTAAGGCAACACACTGCAGACAAATACAATGTCACTTTTCTATTTTTGTGGCTTTTTTATATTTACAAAGTGTTTTTCAGTTTTTTGAATGAAAACATCCAAATAGACTTCCTTTTTGTGTGTATATTTGCATGCCTTTTTTTCTTGTTTTTCTTCCAGCACTCCGTCCAGGGCCGGATTAACCAATGGGCATTATGGGCACAGGCCCAGGGGCCCGTGTGCACTTGGGGCCCCTGCGAGGGGGGAAAAAAATGCTGATTTTGGAGTGTCTATTTAAGCTAAGTGCAAATAGCGCACCTCGTTGGAATAAGCTAATTGAGTGTTTCCCACCAGCGCAGTTCGATCGACAAAGACAACATCACTAAAGAGTGTAGTAGACAGCAGGTGGGAGTGGTGTAGCTTGTAAAGAGCATGGTAACATGTTTTGAGGCGACCGATCATGAACCCAGTTCGAATCCAGTGTCTGATGAACACGTTCTTCTTTTTTATCCCATTACATATCAGATTGGAAGTACATTTATTTTCAATAGAAAGGAAATGTTTTTGTTTAAAAATTTAAATGAAGTATATAAAATATATAAAATGAGTCACAAAGTATTTAATAAGGATAATAAGAATAATACATATTTTATAAACAGTTATTTTCCATCTGGTGTTAAATGTTAGCGACATCTTAATATTATTAATCTGCATTTACAATGTTAGTCGCCCTGCTTCACCCATATTTTCCGACCTTATGAAGAGAGAGACAAAGAGAGAGAGTCCCTGAAGAGGAGAGAGACAGAAGAGAACTGGTACAGTGTGTGTGATTTCGGATACTTTCAGCTTTATAATCTATTGCTTTTTGCCTAGTCTTCTTCATCACGAGGGAGACAGTAGGAATCAATAATCAGTGGGTATTATGGAAGACTCAGATTCATAAAACTGGATTGGAGAGGTGTTATATCCAAATCATATGCATTATAAGTTTGTAGAAGTTATACATTACAAATACCCTTAAATATAAATTTTTAGTAGGCTACTGCTTCAGTTAACTTGAACAAGTATATTAAAAACCATTAATTTTCACTAGTTATATTACAATTTTTTTTTATCAAAGTGTGCTTTAAATGCTTTTAAAATCAGGTTAATCTTTGTTGACTATAAATATATGTACTATGTCATTTATTTTAAAAATGTGGGCAAAATATAATAGATTAACTTTATTTAAAAAATATTATATTAATCTTATTTTTTAATTCAACTATAGGGGTGCGGCCTTGTAGGGGGCCCTACAAGACATTGTGCCCAGGGGCCTCTGAATTCTTAATCCGGGCCTGACTCCGTCATACATTTCCACTTTGGCAGCATATACTAAAGTGATGATGTATACTCTGCTTCTTAATAGGATAGTTTACCCCAAAACACTGCTAAGAACTTAATTTGGACCATTTTGATGGTGATTTTCTCAATATTTTTTATTCTTTTCTTAATCCTTAAACTTTTCAAATAGTTGTATCTCGACCAAATATTGTCCTATTTTAACAAAGCATACATCAGAGGAAACCTTATTTATTCTGCATACAGATAATGTATATGGAACAATTAAAGATGGACACTTATGACTGTTTTGTGGTGCAGGGTAACAATTTAGAATGGGCTAAATAGTGAGTAAATGAAAATGTTGGATGAAGTATCCCTTTAAGGGGACACACTGCAGGCAAAAATCACATTTTTGTTTTTTGTGGGGCTTTTTATTTACATTTGTATAATATTTTTTTATTTAGTGTTTTTTTTATTTTTATTTTTAAATTGAAATAAAACATCCAAAATAGACTTCTAATTTGTGTGTCTATTTGCATAACAAAGCATGCCTTTTTTCTTCCAGCACTCAATCACACATTTCCACTTATGCAGCATACAAACTTCACTGTTTTGTTAGTTAATATGCATTCTGTTATATTTTTAAAAGGATATGTTCATACACAATCTCACAATTTGCGTGAAGACATTTTAGCGGCACGGTGGCTTAGCACTGTTGCCTCACAGCAAGAAGGTCACTGGTTTGAGTCCCAGCTGGGTCAGTTAACATTTCTGTTTGGAGTTTGCATGTTCTCCCCATGTTCGCATGGGTTTCCTTCAGGTGCTCTGGTTTCCCCCACAGTTCAAAGACATGCGCTATAGGTGAATTGAATAAGTTAAATTGTCCGTAGTTTATGTGTGTGAATGAGTGTGTATTGACGTTTCTCAGTGATGAGTTGCAGCTGAAAGGGCATCTGCTGCGTAAAACATATGCTGGATAAGTTGGTGGTTCATTCCGCTGTGGCAACCCCTGAGAAATAAAGGGACTAAGCCGAAGGAAAATGAATAAATATACATTTTATTCTACTAAAAGAGAGGAGTGATTAAAAAGAGATACTTCAAATCCTCTGTGTAAAAGCCTTTGACTCTAATGTGTCAATAAATGAGCTAAACAATCATTTTTAACCTGAACATTCATGCAAAATGTTCAGATTTGTGCTTAAAATGTATTCAAATTGGTGCATAATTAATTAAAATGTAAAAATGTCTCATTTACATACTGTATTTAAGCAAAATACTCAATTTGCATATTATTTTACCCCATTCACCTGCAGCGTCTTGCCTTACACTCTCAGAAATAAAGGTACAGGAGCTGTCACTGCGGCAGTACCTTTTCAAAAGGTACATATTTGTACCTGAAGGGTTCATAACGGTACCTCAAATGTACTGTATGGGTACATTTGGGCACTAAAATGCACCTTTGAGGTACCACTGTGGACTCTTTGGGTACAAATATGTATCTTTTAAAAAGTGCCCCAGTGACAGCTCCTGTACCTTTATTTCTGAGTGTAAAATTGCCTAAATCGACAATTTCTATTTACTTATGTTTGTTTTAAACAAAAAACTATTGTGCAGTTTTAAAAAGGGTGGTACTGAATTGGTTGGCAAGGTTAAAAAGTAAAATAACGGTTCTAAAGGGATAGGCGGCTTTGAGCAGTTAATGCCTGATGGCCCCACAATGAAACAGACACTGAATTCCAAACAAGACCAAACAGGGATCTGGAATCCACCAACATCCACCCACTGAATATCCCTCTCTCTCCTGCCTGCTGTCTTGCATGCAAATTCTAAAACGCTTTATTGTTGGTCTTATCTGTTGGTGTGCATGCAGTCATTCAAGTAAAGCACTTTAAAATATTACTAATAAGTTTTACAGTTTTTTCTGAATGCTTAAACCCTAACCGAGATTCTTATAGCACAATTTATAAAACGATTCATTCTTATAGCAAAACCACTAACTGAGCTTGCAAAATTAAAAGCACAAACACTGTTTTGCACTAAGTTTGCAATTTTGTAACACACACTTTGCAAAATTGTAGGTACAATCCACTGCACAGCACTCTTTTTGTGGAACTGTAAACACAACTCACTGCTTTACACTGAATTTCCAAATGATCAACACACTCCTGGCAAAGCTATACCATGTGTATAGCTTTGCCAGGAGTGTGTTGATCATTTGGAAATGGCTATTATTTACACTATTTTGCCAACTGTCTGGTACACTGTCACATGTGAAAACTGATTTAGATAATTAGTTCACTTTGCAATCAGATACTTTCCCCGGTGCTTTGGACTAGAGGACATTGCATGTGATGTAGATTAAATTTTGTGGCCGGATCCAGGGAGACGACACGATGTAGTCAGATTTTTTTTTTTTTCTCAGTAAAACTACTTTCAAGAGTTCACACTTAGCTGATGATTAATTATAAAGCTTGTTTGGCATGCTGTCCCGGGAGAGAGCCCTGAGCTTATGAGATCCTCGAGCCCAGGGCTCCTTCCCGTTGCAAGGCGAGAGGGGAGATCGAGCTCAGGTAGATCTCGAGAACTCCCCCTTTGTAGTGTTGAAGAGCAGATAGTAGTTCTCTTTAATGAGATAGGTTCTACATAGGGAGCAAGTCTATAAAGTTGATCAATCAAAATTTAGGTTGCGTGTTTTTAATCGGTGGGAGGAAACCGGAGGACCCGGAGAAAACCCACGTGAGCACGGGAAGAACGTGCAAACTCCGCACAGAAAATGCCCGCTGGTTAGGTACAGCCTAGAACCATTGACACTCTTGCTGTGAGGCAACAGCGCTAAGCGCTGGGCCACCGTGTCACCCATCTAGAAAAGGGAAGGAGTAGGGGTGGAAGGGGGGATTCTTCAAAGCGAAGATAGCGGTGATATGGAACCCGGGATATTTATAGTAGTTTAGGGATCATCTGATTGGTGCATGTTGATTTGGATAATTTGGGTCCAGCTGCTAGCAATCATAAGCACGTGATCCTCTCGAAATTAGTTTATAAATAAACTTCACATATTGTGTTTTGATTTGGAAAAACACTTGTGCTTGTTATGATGTGTGTAAATAAACACCAGTACTTGAGGTTTGCATCCCTGTATGTTTACAGAACTATGAGAAAGGTATGACCTTAAACTGACATAGCCTAGCTTATGCTTAGAGAAGGCAAAAGCAAGATGTTTTTTTTTTCTTTCAAAAACAACAATTTTAACCAAACATAATCTTGCACACACTGACTGAGACAAGTCATACAGTGAATCAAATATAAAGCCATGAAATTACGCAAAAAAATAAAACAAACAAACATACAAATAAACCAACAAACAACAAATATATATAAAATAACTTACAGTAACAAAAAAGAACAACATACCGTGCAGATATCAAATAGAAACTCTGTAAGGGGTTAAATAAAACCATATTCTTGAAATAAATCATACAATTGTTTAGTCTTCTCACCCTTCATTATTTTTAAAGCTTCTACACAGGTGGCAAACTCCTTCTTAAAGACAGTCAGCTGTATTTTTTATTCATTCCATCATTGGAGCATTGTGTGCTTATTAATGTGATGGCTTGTGTTAAATGTTTGATACAAAAATACAATTTTTACGAAGGTTTGAAGAGTTAAGCAAGGTTTATTAGCTTTTGCAAGGGAACTAAAATGTTTTGCAGATTTGGTGAAGGGTTTTCTTATTGGTGTGTAGAGTTTAGCAAAAATAGCCAATAGTTACAAAAAATGTGCTTAAGCATTCAGAAAAAACTGTAAGAGTGTCTGCCTGTGCATTAGAAACATTCATTCATTTTCTTTTCGGCTTATAACCTTTATAATCAGGGGTCATCACAGAAGAATGAACTGCCAACTTATCCAGCATGTATTTTATGCAGCGGATGCCCTACAGCGTGGGACCCAACACTGGGAAACACCCATACACTCTCATTCACACACATACACTACGGACATTTTACCTATAGCGCATGTCTTTGGACTGTGGGGGAAACCGGAGTAGCCGGAGGAAACCCACGCCAACACAGAAACGCCAACTAACCCAGCTGGGGGTCGAACAAGCGACCTTCTTGCTGTGAGGCGTTCGTGCTACCCACTGTGCCACCATGACACTCCTTCTAGAAACAATTCAAGTGAACGAATCACACTTTTCTTTTTAAAAAACCAAAAAGTCTTTATTGTGTAGGTGTGTTATGAGGATTATCAAAGTTGCATGCCACAAAGTCTACTTAATTCATCTAACAGAGGCAATTATATTTATGACGTAAAAAAGTACAAAAAAATGCAACCCAAAAGAGCCAAGTATGACAAGACTGTGAAGTTGTACATATAAAATCGAGAGCAAAAATATTCAAACATACCCAAGTAAGTATAAAAACTACACCAGGATAAATATAAATCTTTTTTATAAGTTTATGCAAATATATTACATACAGTAGTGATTAACGACACAAAACGAATTCCCTTTCGAAATCCCAACATTCACTGATATTTAACTATCAGTTGAAACAGCGCTTCATAAAATGATCATCCCACACAGTATAAATAGAATCATTTAAAGCATAGGTCTCAAACTGGATTCCTGGAGGGCCGCTTTCAATCCAACCCTAATCAAACACAGCTAACACAACTAATCAAGGCCTTCAAGACTACTAGAGACTATTAAGCAGGTGTGAGTTGGAGGCGGTTAAAGCTAAACTGTGCAGAGCTGTGGCTCTCCAGGAATTGAGTTTG
Source organism: Danio kyathit (assembly GCA_903798195.1). Lineage (NCBI taxonomy): Eukaryota > Metazoa > Chordata > Actinopteri > Cypriniformes > Danionidae > Danio > Danio kyathit. The sequence continues at coordinate 24,123,198 of LR812525.1, read as the reverse complement.
AGGCCATTGATTTAAAGGGACAGTTCTCCCAAAAGTGAACATGTAGCCACCAATTTCTCCCCCTCAAGTGGATCCAAACATTTACAAGTTTCTTTTTCCTGTTGAAAACACTAGTAACCAGCAGCCACTACATGGAAAACAAACAAAAAACTATGGAAGTCAATGGCTACCAGTTTCAAAAATTAGTCAAAATGACAGATTTGAAACCAGTGGGAGTGAGTAAAAGATGACACAGTTTTCATTTTTGGGTGAACTATCCCTTTAATACCACATTCAGTTATGTGTTTCTCCTGAGTTTGTATAAAACATTATGTAAACTGAAGTAGTGCATGCTTTCGCTGCTATCGTCTGCTTTCATAAGGAAGACTGCAGTACAGCACAAGTGTAAACTGAATCTCATTACAGCATTTTGCACCTCTATTTAAATATCCGTTGATGAAATAAATCATCAGAATGCATATTAAATCACATCCTATTACACATGTATAAAAATATATATTTTAGAAAACCTCAAGATTCTGCATTATCATCGCTGTTAAGAGAGAGAGGAGAGCTGGGTTGGGATGTCTCATCTTTGCTGCTGTTCAAGGATGGCGAGTGTCTGCGTGCCCCTTTGGCCCGCAGAAAGGCACTATTTGGGTGTTCGGTGTGCAGGTGGCGCAGCAGTTCATCCTGGGTAGACGCGGTGTGGCCACACTCTTCACAGACGTAGAGTTTGCTGCGTCGCTCTTTGTAAGCGTACTGCTGCGTAACACCGTGAATCTTCTTCATGTGGGACTCCAGAGAGCAACGCTGGGTGAAGGCTTTATCACACAGCTCACACTTATACGGACGAACACCTGCAGGAGGAAAAGAAGATTCAGTTAAAGAGATAGTTCACTTGAAAATGTAAACTTCCTCACCATTTATTTACACTCGAGGGGTTGTAAACTTACGAACTTCTTTCCAAGAATGTTGGAAAAAAGCAGCCATTGACTTTGGCAAAAAATACTATGGAAGTCAATGACTGCTTTTCTCAACATTCTTCAAAATATCTACTTCTGTGTTCAACAGAAGAAAGAATCTCAAACGGATTTGGAACAAGTGGAGGGTGAGTAAATGATGGCGGAATTGTAGGATGTTTTTCATGATTGTACACTTTACAGTTTGATAAATATTGCTGCTGTTGGACAACGTAATGTACTTTTTAGGCTTTTTTAAGTGACAATGCAGTTGTTTAGATTGCAACTATGCAGTTTATTTATAAGGATAATGCCTATTTTTAAATATTTATAATTTCTGAGAGACACTGTCTCGCGGCCATTAGCCTGTTTTTGAGCAAAGACGGATGACCATTTTCATCCACAAGATGGCGACTGAGACAGCATAATGAGCTCTAAGAGAAAAACAGTGTAATTTCAAATAACAGCTGATGAAACCATTATTAAACAGGTAAATGACTTTCTCGATCTCTCTCTTTTGTATGTTGTAGTGCTGTATTTATACCATAGTAATATTGTGATCTCCCGATTTCAACAGAGAAATACTGGGAAATCTCTGTAAACTGATGGCATTTCATGCCGTTCAGCCATATAATCTTAAAATGTGAGCAAAATCACCTGTTTCGTCATCACTTTAGACATTATGCTATAGAATCAAACACTAGCTCTAAAGTGACATTTGTGAAGTAGCAACGGGTTCTGCTGTTCTGACGTCAGCTCCACGAGTGTGCTACGAGTGTGATATTGCCCATATATACAGTACATACAGTATATACAGTACATTATACATACATACACAGACAGACAGACAGACAGACAGACAGACAGACAGACAGACAGACAGACAGACAGACAGACAGACAGACAGACAGACAGACAGACAGACAGACAGATAGACAGATAGATAGATAGATAGATAGATAGATAGATAGATAGATAGATAGATAGATAGATAGATAGATAGATAGATAGTAGTCAGCACTTGAAGTAGATCAATACCTTTCATTAAAGTTGTCATGAAACCATTAAAGAACACCCATTTTTGCCTTAGGACAATTTTGAAAAGCTTTTTTGACCCACTTCAAATGTTGACTACTACATATATATTGTTATTGAAATATTTTGCATAATAACATACTTTTTCAACTCAAGGTTTTATTTGTCTGACAATTGCACATACAAAATAAACAATGAAATGTGTTATAAATGAATGCCTATTCATATTATATTATTTTACACTATTATTCAGTGTATCCATGTATGAAATTACCATGCAATTTTTTGTGTGTTGAATCATACTGTATATTGTTTAAAATGTAAGTCTTATTTTTAAATAAAGCTAAAAGATTCTTTTTAACTCAAATTTAAACAATTTAAAGTTAGAGTTTTATTTCTATTGTCTATGTGGTGAAATTTAGAGAGCTAGCTGCCAAGTAAATGTGAGGGGTTAGGCTGCAGACCAGGTGCACATGCAAGCTGAGACTGCATGCAATGATTTTAACGCGTACACCTAACCCCTTCAATAACCCTCACAGTGACACTAACTCTACTAAGTGCATGTGGTGAGACTGCATAGCTCAACTTGCATGTGGAAGTCTGCAGCCAGATAATGTTGAAGTAAATAGAAAAGTAATAGAAAAACTATTTTAATTGACTAATAAGCAGGGCCAGACGGAATCTGCGGACGTTTTTTTGCTCTTTCTGCGGAGAATTTTGGTAAAAATCTGCGGATTTCTGCGGAATTATTTCGTATCATAACTAAAACCTTAATATGTTAAATAAAAAATTATATCTTTTAATTTGTATTTAATGTCTAAAATGCAAATCCAATTAGATTAACTGTAAATAGTTAACTTTAAGTAAATAAACAGAATTAATGATGGGCTAAAAATCTGCGGAAAATCTGCAGAAAATTTGCGGAATTCTGCACGCGCAGATTCCGTGTGGGCCTACGAATAAGTAAATAGTAATTAACTCCTCTTTAAAGTAACTGCTGGAAGACAAATTACATTTCATTACAAACAGATGGAGCTCTTACCGGTGTGTGTGCGAACGTGCCTCTTGAGATCGAAGGTGTCGTTGAAGCCCTTTCCGCAGAAATCACACAAGTGCCTCTTCTGCTCGCTGTGACATTTCAGGTGTCGGTTTAGCATGCGTTGGAACTGAAACACTTTCTGACACACTTGGCAAACGTACGTCGCACCACTCGACTGCACCGTTAGAGGCTTCGTGACAGGAGGAGAGCAATGCGTCGCTATGGAAACCAGTGGGCTTGCAGTTACATTGGGCACAACCGGAGGCGGCTCAGTGGGAAGCTCACCAGTAGTGACCTGCAGCAATACGACAAACAAAGAGGGAAATAAAAGGCTGAATTAGCGGCTGAGTCAACATTTAAACTAGTAAAGTGATATGAGTACAAGCAATGTGTAAAGACAAATCAATTATGTACAACACCGGCACAATGGCTGTATATGACTGCTTACTGCCGCCGTAACGAGATCTTAGATCAACATTAGCAAAAGTCAACATTTTCCAGAAGCCTCACCTTTATTTTAGTGCGCACATAGGTATTGTTTTGTGTGCTTCGGATGTGCTCGGTCTCTGGACTCTGGCCTAGAGCGGTGCATGATGGGAGCTCAGCCACAGGAACCACGGCTCCGGGGTCGTTGGTGTACATCTGGCTGTGGGTGTACATGTTTCGGTCTTTGCGTATGGACAGGCACAGCGCCACCTCTGCCGGACTGGCTTCGGTCTCCTCTCGGTAGGCAACGGGAGACATGGAGACTATGGAGGAAAGAGAGGGAAACATCAAAATTTAGCATCTACTGTAACACTAAGATGAAATCCTGAGTTATGTGATTCAAACGGTTTCACACTGTACATCATTTATGTTGGGTTAATCATTTATTCTGGATATTATTCATACAAAGATGTTTTACACTGTACAATACTGTTCCTGTATCATTGTCATTGATTGATGAATGGTGAGTGGTTTACATAAAGGCTCTAACATTCCACATGGCCATGTTATGTATTATTACTGCAATAGATCAACTGGGATGTGTCATAATACTTACTTAATATTGCTCTTTTATTGATTTTAATTCCTTCTATTGTTTCTATTGTCTGAGATATCAGAGGATTATTAAGTCATTGTCAAAAAAACAGCTAAATATTTTTTATTCGACACTTGAATTTCTATTACAAACACTATAATATTTTCTACACTAAGAGTCATTTATCTACGCTCTAAATTCCCTCTCCCTCCCTCTCTCTCTCCCTCTCTCTTTAATTGACAACTAAATTTTTTACAAATAATATTTTTTCAATATTTTATATATGTATATGTATGTGTGTGTATATATATATATATATATATATATATATATATATATATATATATATATATAGTATATTTTTATAGTTTAGAGTATATTTTTATAGTTTAGAGTATACTTTTATAGTTTCATAACCCTGGATGACAAGTGATGCATACTTTTCTCATACTGCTTCTTAAAGGGATCGTTCATCCAAAAATGAAAATTCTGTCATTATTTACTGACCCTCTATTTGTTCCAAACCTCTTTAAGTTTCTTTCTTGAAGATGAACTGAAGAGTGTTGGAAAAAATATTAATTAACAAATTGTTCCTACTATTGATGGCAATGGCTGTGTTTTTGACAATGGCAATGTTTTGAGTTCAACAGAAGAAAGAAACACATAACATATTAGAATTACTTGAGAGTAAATGTTGAGGATATTTTCATTTTTGGGGTGAACTATGCCTTCAACTCTAATCCTTGATTGATCCTTGGTTGGGGAGGAAGGTGGGCTCGAGGACCAGCAACAAATGTCATGTGAAATGGCATTCAAACTCACATCATTAGCATTTACCACTGAATAAAGCACACGAGGTGTACCTGAGGTGATCATAGTCAGTTTTCTGTTTTCCAACTGCAAGACATAGAAGTCGTTTCTAATATATTAATTCGAAGTATTGGTTAGAACAAAAACTCCATTTAATATGGAAAATATTCCATCTATCGCGTGCCAGTGCTTTTATTTAGAACATGATTGAAATCAGCCTTAAATCAGCCTTTAGGCTCGATAGTCAGGCACGCTCCTGTTGATGTCATCAATCTGACAACCTGCGCTTGCGTTTGTTTTTATCCAGATATGCAATACCTAGTTCAACCACTGAGTGTCAAACTTACATACTGCACCTTAAGTAACCAAGTTACTGTTCAGACAAAGTAAACATGAGGGGTCTGGCTGCACACCAGGTGCACATTCAAGCCGAGACTGCATGCAATGATTTTAACGCGTACACCTAACCCCTTCAATAACCCTCACAGTGACATCACTAACTCTATTGAGTGCACATGTCTGAGATTGCATGTGGAAGTCTGAAGCCAGATATTATTAGATAAAATAGAAAAATAATTGAAAAACTATTTTGATTAACTAATAAGTAATTAGTTAATTATAACTCCTTTTTTGAAGTAACTGCTGCAAGACAAATTACATTTCATCACAACCAATTATAGTATGTTTACAAATGATTAACAATTATATAATTATATTAACAAATTATATGTATGTGAACTATGCTTTATATGTGAACTATGCTTTTAACTCGGATCCTCGAATGATCTTTGGTTGGGGGGGGAGTTGGGCCCCGAGGAGTGGTGTCCTGACCTTTTATCCTACCCATCAGATTATGCTACCAACACTGTATTTAAATGATTCATAGGTTGGCGTTAGGGATTAGGTAGGTTAGGGCGATATTACAGCTTCATAACACATTACTCCACATTACAATTTACACTGGTAGCAAAATCTGATGGGTAGCATATTGCGTCATCAAAATGTGTTACCTACTTTTTGAATGGGAGGAAGGACAATCTGACATGGTAGGACAAATCGACAGAACACCGGAATTGAGAACCACTGCTTTACCTACAGGTGTGAACTGTTCCTTTACCCTGGGTTAAAATCATATTCATAACGACGACAACCCCAGGGTTAAGCATAGTGTGAAAAGGCCTTTTGTGTCACCGCAATATTGACTTTGCATTATCAGCAACGAGTATTGTTGAAGACAAATGATGACAAGCACAGATGTACAAATCTTTCCAGCACAACATCTCGGCTTTGTGAACAAGTGTGGATTACGTTCTGCATAGCTGAGGATGAAGGATGTGATTGCTAGACAATCAGAAACTGGGTGTGTGTGTGTGTGTGTGGCTCTGGAGGCTGAGGGGGACAGTTGTGCCTCTGGGCCAGGTGTGTGTTCAGTATACGAATGTGAGTGGGTGGGTTGGCTGATCTACATAAGTGTGTGTGTGTGTGAGTGTATTGTGCCGGGCTGAAGTTAAACCACTCCTGTTACTGCTTTACCAGTCAGACCAGCTGGGCTAGAGGCACAGGCTCCAGCTCCCTTTATACAAACCTCCACGCAACACAATACATCAAATGGATAATCTGCAAATGTTTGCCCGTAAACTATCATGTGCTTTCCTTAGAGCTTGTTCAGTTATACCTAACACATTGACTAATGAGGGAGAAGAAAAATTAAAAATACATCAGTTGCATGGAGATTAGATGATGACCAGCTCTAACACTACTGGCCAGAACAATGAATCTGTTGATTCTGGTGTGTCATAACTGAGTTGCAAATTAAAATGCAAATATCTAATGGGCGCAGTGGGTTAACGGTAACATGCAACATTTTTATTTCATATCGAACACATCATCTGTGCTTATGTAGACATATACAGGTAGCAAACTGTGTTTTTTGTTGATTCTATTCAATTCAATTCAATTCAATTCATTTTATTTCTATAGCGCTTTTGCAATGTAGATTGTGTCAAAGCAGCTTAACATAGAAGCTCTAGTAGATTTAAATTGAAACTGTGTCAGTCCAGTTTTCAGAGTTATAGTTCAATTAAGAAGAAATCTAAATTGACTGTTTGGTAGTTTGGTGTTGAAGAGACCAAACTGTTTTGATGTGACTTATAATTATGGTATGTGCTTGCCTACTTTTTGTTTTACTTAGTAACATAGCTAAAAGTAATAAACAGTAGACAGCAGTGATTGTTTCTTTGCCTTTTGCCCTAGTGTTTGCCAACCCCTCCCTTCTCTGACTGTCTACTACACAAAGATGAACTACAATCAAATGCATTGTATCTTGAAAAAAAGAAAAAAGAAAAAGAAAAACAGGAGGACGCAAACAGATTTAAGACTTTTTTAGAGATTGATTTGAGTGAATTCGAGTGATCAATTTTTTATTAAATAATTCATTATAACATTCAGCAATTGTAATATTTTAGCTCTATAAAAACACAAATCTAGCTCTTCCTCATAAAACCAAGTGCACTTAATGTAAATTTTCCAAATACAGTACTGGTCAAATCTACTGTAGTGCTGCACAATATATCGTTTCAGCATCGATATCGCAATGTGATCATTCGCAATAGTCACATTGCGACTACATGCAATGTTGAGTTTGTATTATAATTGATCATTTCACAAGTGTTTTTCAAGGCCTGTGACTGTTTGACAGTTAACAACGATTAATTTTATTGAATTGTTTATAAAACGAAGACTATGTGGTATTATTTTACATTTGATTATTCAATTACTGTACCTGAATGTAGTTCGACTCCTCGGAAAACAATAAAAAATGCAGTTTAGTTAATTTATATCTTTTTTCTTTATTGAATTTATCTCTGCTTGTAGATTGTTTCTTATATTTATGCACCCCCCATACAGAATCCTCCAAAATCAAACTGTATTCATATCGCAATATAATATAATTGCAGTATAAAAAATATTGTGTAGCCCTGGTCAAATCCAATGATCCGATTACAATAAATACTGTAATGTAGTGAAAAATATTTTAGCTGAAAATGTTGCTTTTTTATGTGAATTTATTTTAAAATGCAACTGATTATTATGCGTCAAAGCTGAATTTTCAGCATCATTACTGCAGTCTTCAGTGGGACTTATGGAGTTTTGGAGGTGCTCTTCAGTGTTTGGGGACATTTAGGCTACATGATTACACTGAACTGAACTGAATTAAACTGAACTGAACCCAACTGTTAAAACTGGACTGAAGTAGTTTCAGTTTACTACAACTTCTATGTTAATGTGACACAATATACATTGTTTAAAGTGGTATAGTAATAAAAATTCATTAAATTTAAATCCGTGGCACACGATGCTTCAATAATCATTTGAATATGCTGATTTTGTTCTTAAGAAACATTTATTACCATTATTTATTGTTATTACTAATATTCATTCATTCATTCATTCATTTTCTTTTCGGCTTAGTCCCTTTATTAATCTGGGTTCGTCACAGCGGAATGAACTGCCAACTTATCCAGCATCTGTTCTACGCAGCGGATGCCCTTCCAGCCGCAACCCATCACTGGGAAACATTCACACACACCCATTAACACTCATACACTACGGACAATTTTAGCTTACCCAATTCACCTGTACCGTATGTCTTTGGTCTTGTGGGGGAAACCGGAGCACCCAGAGGAAACCCACGCGAACACGGTGAGAACATGCAAACTCCACACAGAAATACCAACTGACCCAGCCGAGGCTCGAACCAGCGACCTTCTTGCTGTGAAGCGACAGCACTACCTACTGTGCCACCGCGTTGCCCTATTATTTATTAAAGGCTTATTAATCAATAACAGTAATGTAACTGTTTTCACCAAAACAATGAAGCAGAAATATTGTTTTCAACATAATGAAAAGAACCATTAGGCCTATTATTGACTGAGCAATCATGATACTTAAAATAATATTACTACTACTAATAATAATAATAATTATTATTATTAATAATTTTATTATTATTTTAAGTATTTAAAATAATTTATATTTCCCAAAGATGGGTTGCGGCTGGAAGGGCATCCGCTGCGTAAAAATTCATTCCGCTGTGGCCCCCCCAGATTAATAAAGGGACTAAGCCGACAAGAAAATGAATGAATGAAAATAATTTATAAATTTCTTAAATTATTATTTTAAGTATTATTATTTAAGTATTAAATTATAATGCATATAGTAATAATAGCCCAATAATAATAATAATAATAATAATTATTATTATTATTAATAGGCTATTATTATTATTATTATTATTATTATTATTATTATTATTATTATTATTATTATATGCATCATAATTATGATCATTATAATAAAATGTCTGAAGCATAATGTGACAAGACTGAAGTAATGGTGCTGAAAATTCAGCTTCGAATTGCAGGAATAAAATACATTTTCAAATATTCACATTGAAAAAAAAATTTTTTTTTCACAATACTATTATTTCTATATTCAATATTATTATTTAAGTTGGTGGTTCATTCCGCTGTGGTGACCCATAATAAATAAAGGGACTAAGCCAAAGGAAAATGAATGAATAAATGAATGAAATGAATGAATGAATATTATTATTTCTGTATTCTATATTCAATGTTATTTATTTAAGTTGGCGGTCTATTCCACTGTGGCGACCCCTAATGAATAAAAAGACTAAGCCGAAGGAAAAATTATTTAATGAATGAATATTATTATTTCTGTATTTTATATATTTAATATTATTGTTAATATTATTTCATAATTATTTCATTATCAATATTGTGAAATTATATTTTTTATTTACTTTGTATTTCCAATCAAGCAACTTCTTAACAAAATTATTAAAGTCCTCTTAATCTAATCGTTCTCTATTATAATTAGTACAGTGTTTAAAGGCGAGATTTTCATAATCCCTAATACAATTTATTTTAACGAGTCACATGAAGGGAATAAACGAAAAACAACTAAACTTAAGAGAACAAAGATTAACGGGTTAAAAAAAGAGCAATAAAATGTGTAGGTGACGACTATTAAATACATAACAATGCCTGTGCTATGGGTTTGTTCAGCAGATATCGAACAGTGAGGTGAAAGGTACACTCGCTCTGTGTGTGTGTGTGCGTGTGTGTGTGTGTGTGTGTGTGTGTGTGTGTGTGTGTGTGTGTGTGTGTGTGTGTGTGTGTGTGTGTTTGCTAAGGGTGTAGCGGGAAAAGGGAGCCAGAGCAGTGAAGCCCGTTATTTCCTTCACCGCTGTAAACATTAACCCACAACCATATCGACAGACAAACTAAAACACCACGATGCGTTAAAATGGATGCCGCACTGATCTCAAAGAAAGAAAGAAAGAAAGAAAGAAAGAAAGAAAGAAAGAAAGAAAGAAAGAAAGAAAGAAATAAAGAAAGAAAGAAACTTTAGTTTTTAGCTTACGGATTGCTAAAAAATAATAAGGAAAGTAACAGAACAAATTCAATACAAAAATAATATCGACTTGTTGCCCATTAAACATATAGGATATAGTTTATTATAATTGTATATTATGATAATGGCTAATTGTTTCACTTTTAAAATTTTGTTTTAGTTTTTTTCTGCAGGATACATTTATTTTCCAAAATGTTCAGTGAAAATAATCATTTATCATCTAGTATCACCATATATGTATCATAATTTAACCATTTTTTACTGTCTATTATTTTTCACTTTAAAGAGCTTAAGTTTCTATGGATGTTAAAAATTCTGCATAATCATACCATCTATGATAATAAAGAACCATTATATGTAAGAGTGTTGTAATTAACTGTGCAAGTCTAGCCTACAAGCTCTGCCTTGTAGGTAATTATAACTTATCGTTCCGCCTTGTACCTATGTAACTAGCCTATACGTGTAACCTCAGTAGGGTAATAATGACAACGACTAGAACAGGTACAACAACCTCCTGACATACCAGCATGAATCAATGCTATAAATGTCTCTGTTTCAAGTTAGTTCAGTTTATGAATGGGCTGTTATGCAAATGGATTAAACTTTCACAAAAAGCCACGCAGGCTGACGAGCACACAAAACATCTGAACGCATTCTTTTAAAATGTCACATATAAATCAAGGCTACACCTCGCCTTTAACTGTAAAACTTAGTAACTTTTTGTAATTTAGAAAAAGCTACATAAAAACATTTTGGTGTATCTCTTTTTGCGTCGTGTGGAGACTGAAGCAGTTCATATAATGAACGGCTGTGTCTGTCTGTCTATTCCGTTAGATGACTGCAGTAATATGATACGAATACGAATTGTTTACTTCTAAAACAGTTCAAATGAAACAGTTATCAGTGTTTGCAATCTGGATCAGTGAATAAATATCACTAGAGAAATTAGCTAAAATTTATTACAGTGAGCCTGTTTTCAAATTAACAATTTATCTTAAATTTGAGGCAAAAATAACATTTAAAGTGCTTTAATTTCACTATACTGTGAACGTTTTTTTGTAGGCCAGACTGGCACCGTCTTGTGTTGTAATGAGTTTCATGTTATAAGGAAGAGTTGAGTCTGAAGGTCAACTAAGGAGCTGTAACGGCCCTCTTAAAACAAACTCATATTTAAAGACTGTTTAGTTTTTCAATCAATCACAAATATGATATTAAATATAGGATTTTTTAAAATAAAGGATTATTTGATATCTATTATAAGATATCCTACACAAAACACACACAAAAGTGAAAATAAAATGAAGTTAAATACACAAAATAAGCTATTAAATTACACAGGGCTGTTCCCAGCTTGACCTCCTGGGAATGAACTGTTGTGTTACTGAATGCGCCATTCGACGCATCCGTACCGTTATCCGGATTACGATCAGGAAAAATAGCGACTTTTCTCACCTGGAATATAAATGTCACCACGTTCGTGGTCCGGAAGATCGCTCCAGTTTCTCTTGCCGGGTGAATTTCCCGTTTTCTTCACCAGGAAAGCTCGTGGCATGGTCTATTCCCGACGTCCGTCCCCGCTATCTCTCAAAATTAAACTGCAGGTTTTTACGCCGACCTACTTTCAGGAAAACTTTCCACAATGCAATTTAAGTGCAATGTCCTCCTTGGATGTGTCTTCAGTTGCCTTATCCTCGGATTGGAAAAGCAAAACCAAATTCTTCACTCCAAGCGTACACCTCTCCGCAAACTTTTTGTACCTGTCCAGGTTTCCGTGGAGTTTCCCACTATTTACCCGCTTTCTGCTTGCACCTTCCGCTACTCCGACTTCATGTAGACATTCTCGGAAATTCACTCAGTCCAGAAGGTTAAGACAAAGCTAGGTGTCTTTGTCAAGGTGGGAGGTGATGTTTGTGCCAGGTAAATAGTCCAAACTGCTCAACCGACGGACAACAATACGAATTTCAGTGGCTGATTAGAGCGCAGGTACACATTTCATGAGGAAACAGGTAACAATGCGCATGCGTCTGAATATAACGGTGACAACAAACCCGACCCAGTCCGGCCTCTACGTCTTACCTGTCCAACCGGTTTTCTCTCGCTCTTTTTCCTCTCTCCCCTCCCCTGAACAATTCCGCTTCGAGGTGGCACCAGATTGTAGAGGTAACAGTCGGAGAGACAAGATGCAACCAAAAACTGGCTAAAATGAAATCATACACCGATTATGTACTTTTAAATCGCTCATTACGTCATGTAAGAACCTGTTAGTTGACTCTGGTTTCTTCCTCTCTGACACCGTTAAAACTCATCTTACCCATTTAAATATGGACGAAACCGTTTAAATAACTTTATTTTACTTTATTTTCCTCAAGTGGAAATTTATCGTTGGTTTCACCACACAACAACACATCAGCAGTTCACATATTACACCACACAAAAAACAGGCTACACAAATACATTCAATATCCTCACATAGCCTAAATCACATTAAAAACTCAATTCTATTATATACGTAAATTTCTAATAGCAAGCACATTTGATACACATTTTTCTTTAGGTTGCCTAAAACGTCTTTTTAATGGCAGGAGCTGAAATGTTATGTTTAAGGCATAGGAACAATCTTCAATAATTACATGCTTTCTGTTTTATTTTCATTAAATAAATTTAATTTGGTTGTTATTGTGCTTTACCTACAATTGCACTGGCATTTTTAACTACTCGATATAGTTTTTGCTTTTCCTTAATTGGCAGCAGCCCATACCATGCAATCATGTTAAAACCCACAACACTTTCAACCAAATTCTTATATATCAACTCCAGAATATCTTGATACCAAACTGTAACCTCCTAATGAGATATAATCTCTGCATTGCTTTTTTAAAAATGCACTCTACATTTCCAACACGTTAATCTTATTTTATTGTCTAGTGTTGGAACTACCTCATATAGTTTATAACAGTTTAAGCAACTCTAAACATAACTTTATTATCACACTGTAAGCATAACATTCTCAAATAAATAAATAATAGTGCCAGGAAGAACAGTGGTGCCATACACTGAAAAAATGGTTAATTGGATTTACTCAATTCTTTAAGGTAAGTGGTTGCAAACAATGTATATGGACTGAATTTAAACAAATTAAATTAAGTAATGTTCAACTTCATTTGTTTTAATTCAGCCAATATAAATTGTTGCAACCCCTTACATTAAAAAGCTTTTGTAAATCCAATGAACCATTTTTTTCAGTGTAGAAGAACTGTTTTTAGTTTTCTAAAGTACCTTCTAGCTAGAAGTTACACAATTTTCATATTACGAAGAACAAACAAACAAATTAAATTTAATAATGTTCAACATCATTTGTTTGTTCAAATTCAGCCCAAAAAAATTGTTTGCAACCGCTTAACTTAAAAAAAAAAAAAGTAAATCCAAGGAATCATCTTTGAATCATTTTTTTTCAGTGAACATTTTAGTAATCTAAAACCTTTTCTTCTCATTGAAAAAAACCTCTTGTGGAATGAAAAGGTTGAACCACCAATGGCAATAAATAACCTTTATTTTTAATGCCATTTGCACTCATTATTCTTCTTACTCTGAAACTCTGACCATCACTGAAAAAAATGATGTCTGCAAAACCATTGTAAACTATTTATTTGTGTTGAATTTAAACCGACAAATTAAATTTAATAATATTCAACTTAATTTGTTTGTTTAAATTCAGCCCAAATAAATAGTTTACAACCACTTAACGTAATTTTTTAAGTAAATCCAAGGATTCATCTTTGAATAATTTCTTTCAGTGATGTTTGTATGAAACTTCCAACAACCCTAATCCCCTTTCACAGACACACACACACTTTCACACTGTATTGACGAGCCATTTGATAATGACAGTTAAACTAACACAAACACCTCAAGTGTACACAAAACCACTCATCATGATGCTAATTGAACAATTAGGAAAATATACAGCTAAAACAGTTTCGTGTTGGCATGAAAGTTTCTCAAGACGATATCTGCTGATAGTTTCACTTACGTTAAAATCTTTGCTAAAGTAACAGGCCTGTATGTTCCAAACAGTGCTGCACCTTCACTCGAATCTACAAAATGCTTTTATCTTACATTCTTTAAAGATACGTTTCCCAAAAAGTTTTTTTTTTCAGTGAGGAACTTTTTGGTTTTAGTGAACAGTCCTTCACATTTTAATAAGAAGCACTGGCTGTTAACGTTTCTTCACCACTGAGAAACATTTCTTCAATCTATATATATATATATATATATATATATATATATATATATATATATATATATTTTTTTTTTTTTTTCCTCCTTGCATCCCAAATGATGTTTAACAGAGCAAGGAAATTTTCACAGTATGTCTGATAATATTTTTTCTTCTGGAGAAAGTCTTATTTGTTCTATTTTGACTAGATTAAAAGCAGCTTTTAATTTTTTAAACACAATTTTAGGGACAAAATTATTAGACTGTTTTTCCCCGATAGTCTACAGAACAAACCATTGTTATACAATAACTTGCCTAATTACCCTGCCCAGTTAACCTAATTAACCTAGTTAAGCTTTTAAGATAAAATAAATCAGTTATTAGAAATGAGTTATTAAAACTATTATGTTTAGAAATTTGTTGAAAAAATCTTCTCTCAGTTAAACAGAAATTGGGGAAAAAAATAAACAGGGGGGCTAATAAATCTGACCTCAACTGTATATGTATGTATATGTGTGTGTGTGTGTGTGTGTATATATATATATATGAAAATGAATATTTTTCTCCCCTTCTCAGTGAATATAGGCAATGTATTTTGGTGCATTTAAACAAAACAGATTTATTAAACCGAGATATTTATTAAAATAATATTTTAGCCACAGAATATCTTTAGAAATGAAAAGACAATAAGATACATTTAAATTCATGCAAAATATTGAAAAAAAATGACAAACTACAACATTTCAACAAAGTTGTATATTTTTTTTTTTCTCTTGATTTTTGCTACTTTTGAAAATGTTATTTAATATTTTTCCCTCACATATACATTTGGGCTACTAATGTAACCATTATTGTAAGTTATTTTGTTAGATTAACTCTAGATTTGGCTTCAGTACTGACTAAACTAATGTATATGCACAAATATAATATTTTAAAGCTTCCTATGGAAAATATTCATTTAAATGAGAGATTTGTGGGGGGGTGTACTCATATATGCTGAGCACTGTAATAAATGAAATGCTTACTTTCCCCAGTAATGTATAAGTTAAATGTAAATGACTTAGACAATGGGATGTGAGCACTATTTAAAAATGGAAAACAGGCTGAGGTAAAAAGAAGCAAACAGGCGGAAAGATGAAGAGATGAGCAGAGATGAGAAAGAAGAAAGACTTTGGGGGAAAGAAGGAGTGTGTAGGTGTGCAGAATGATAGGTATGCTGATTGGGCTGTTGGAGTGGTTCAGGCAGAACATTTGCTTAAGTCTTTTTTTTATTTTGATCATCCTCTTCATCATTCCCTCATTAATCAGAATTAATTTATTAAATCATCATTATTCATATTTCAGAATTATATCTAGGCATCTATAAGTGATGTTGCATTCAATACTTCTAGCGATTTAGACTCATAACTATGCTTGCATACTCTAAGCAAGTCTCGTGCACGGAAGACGGAAGTCCCATGCACTTGTTGTCACGCTACTGTGACAAACTTCAGTCTCGAAGATGCAGACGTTGGCTGCCATGCAAGTAGAGCTGGCAGGAGGGCAAGAGTCAGTTCAATCAGGCTTAACCTGATAAACGGCCCGCGACCATTTCAATCACCCCATCCCTTCCCCCAGTTTTCCTGTTCGTATCTTGCTCAGAGCCTGCTTTGCTTCATTCACTTCTAAGCCATACAATGAATGACTGACAGTGACTTTTACTAAAGCTATGACTTTTTTTTTTTCCATAGCAGGGTGGAGTTGTGACCAGTGTGTTTAACTGTGACAGTATTTGTGTGACATGACTATAGCGTGCGTCACACCTGTTGACCAGAATGGATCTGCGGTCTGAAAAGGCAGTTTGGAAGATCTTTTCTCACAGATCCACATTCTAGTGTGTATTAGTGAGGAATGTTGGCTACCACTGAAATATGGTAATAGTCATCTCACATGCTCTCTCGTTCTGTCTGTTTTTATGGTGTCAGTCATGCTTTCCTGCTTGGCTTGTTACACCTGTGATTTCTGCCCTTATGAAACTTAAAGTTCACATGATGCTATTTCTTTTCCATCATTGAACTTCCTGAAACTTTGTGTATTATTTTTCACATCACCTTCATCATTCTTGCCAAATATTTATGGTTGAATATCAACCTAACATAGAGTAGAATATGATATCTCTTAAACTCGATTCCTGGATGGGAGCAGCTCTGCACAGTTTTGCTCCAACCCTAATCAAACACAGCTAATCCAAGGTGTTCAAGTCTACTAGAGACTATTAAGCATGTGTGAGTTGCAGGTGGTTTGAGCTAAACTCTGCAGAGCCGTGGCCCTCCAGGAGTTCAGTTTGAGACCAGATCAAAAAGATAAAGGAAGTTACAGTGGAAATTTCTGCTTCATATATTCTGTTTAGGTTATTTTTATCCAAACTCCGGTTGATTGGAGTTTACTGATAGCTGACAGCTAGCTCTCTGCAACTCTCACATGGTTGCTCACTGAAGTTAAGCAGGGCTGCGCCTGGTTAGTACCTGGATGGGAGACCACATGGAAAAGCTAGGTTGCTGCCGGAAGTGGTGTTAGTGAGGCCAGTGGGAGGCACTCAACCTGTTAGTGAGGGGTTAGTGAGGCAGGGGGTGCTCAACCTGTGGTCTGTTTGGGTCCTAACGCCCTAGTATATTAATGAGGACTCTATACTGCTCAGTGAGGGCTGTTTTTTGGATGAGATGTTAAACCGAGGTCCCGACTGTCTGTGGTTGTGAAAAATCCCAGGATGTCCATCGAAAAAAAGTAGGGGTTTAACTGGCCCACTGGTCTCTGTCCATCGTGGCCTCCTAACCATCCCCATACCATAATTGGCTTCATCACTCTGTCTCCTCTCCACCAATCAGCTGGTGTGCGGTCTAGCGCAATATGGCGGCCGTTGCATCATCCAGGTGGATGCTGCACACTGGTGGTGGATAAGGAGATCCCCCCAATGAGTAAAGTACTTTGAGTTTCCAGAAAAGGGCTATATAAATGTAAGGAATTATTATTAATTACTTTTACTAGATGCTGATACCATTTAATATACATATTTCATTTTTAGGCTCCATAGTATATTTATATACTCTGTTTTGGGAGTTCAAGTTTAGAATAGATGAAAAAAGAGAAGTGAAAGCTAATCCCAGTTTGGGGCTTAAATGTTTACCATCAGCACTAACATATGAAAGAGACTGCCAACAACAATAACATAACGACCCTCGAGATCCGAAATAATCTGTGATGGAGAAAAATGAACTTGTTTATGCATAACAATAGCAGTACCTCTGGCTCTACTGTCAAAGTTAGAGTGAAACACATGACCTATCCATGGTTTTCTTGATCTGATGTGGTCCTTAACATGCAGTTTTGTTTCCTGTAAAACAATTATATCAGAATTCAAATTTTTAGGATGAGAAAAAACATTCTGGAATGTTTAATTGGTCGTCATAAACCTCGAACATTTCAGCTAACCAAATTAACCGAAAACCCTCCACCACTTAGTCCTGTGTTAAAAACAGCCATTCCTATGGTGAAAAAAATTCAGATCAATCAGGCAAAAGGACCTCAGCAAAATAAAAAGACAAAAAACAAAGTACAATTATGTGACTAAACATTCTCCTCCAAACATATGATGATAACCTTAGAACCAACAGAACAAAAAAAAAAAAAAACATCCTAAACTCGCCATTAAAACCAGCAACCAGAGTTGAATATACCGTTACACAGCCGGAAAACCATGCAGGAAAGTCCACTCCGATCATGACCAGTACTTATAATAAAAGTGATCCTACACTGTATAACCCAACAGTCAACTTTATCAAATGAAAGGAGTGTAGTTAACTCAAAATTTACTGAAAGTTAATTCTACTCATTTGAAAAGAGTTTTGAACTCTGTGTAAAGGTGATGAGTTAATTAAATACCTCATTACTTCAACTTAAATGGAGTAAGTTCACAGTACAGTTTTTTTTTTAACTCAAATGGTTTGTAGCAATCGCTTTCCTAAAACAGTTTGGGTTGTTTTAACTTATTGGGTTTTACAGTACTCAGTTTGTTTGAGTTCTCTTCATTTATTGGTTTAACTGTGCTCAAATTGCTTGGTTTAGTCAAATGGATTCAGTTCACAGTACTTATTAGGATCAGTTTTTGAACTTAAATGGTTTGTTGCAATCGGTTTCCTTAAATGGTTTGAGTTACCTTAACTTTTGGGTTTTACAGTGTAATAATAATAATAATAATAATAATAATAATAATAATAATAAATAAATAAATAATAAACGAATACAATTAATTCATATTCTATTTTAATGATACTAAAGTTTATCTAAATTCAGAAGATAGTAAAGGGATAGTTCACTCAAAATTAAAATTCTGTCATCATTTATTCACTCTACTTGTCCAAACCTGTTTGAGTTTCTTTCCTCTGTTAAACACAAAATATATATTTCGAAATATGTTACAAAACCGAAGCTTTAGTATTTGTTTTTATTGAAGACAATGGTTACATGTTTCAGCTTTCTTCATAATATCTTGTTTTTTGTTCAACAGAAGAAAGAAACTCATTAAAGTTTGCAACCACCTGAAGGAGAATAAATAGTGCATATATTTTCATTTTTGGGTGAACTATCCCTTAAAGTTTTAAGCATGTTTTAGACACCTGTAGTTCTCTACGATGGACATCCATTGTTCTCCAGCCTCCGGCACCTACAGTATAGACTGCAGCTTCGCACAAGAAGTTTTGCCAGAGGAAAAATGGTCGTGCCAAACAGAGCCTAGTTTCTCTCAAGGTTTTTTTTCCTTCACTTTCATCAATTGGTGAAGTTTGTTCCTCGCCACTGTCGCTACTGGCTTGCATGGTTCGGGACATATGGAGCTGCGCATCGATGGATTTGCTCTTCAGTGTTTGGACTTCCAGCAGTGAATTTAAACCACACTGAACTGAACTGAACTTTAACTCTGAAACTGAACAGACACAGTTTCAGTTTACTAGAACTTAGGCTGCTTTGACACAATCTACATTGTAAAAGCGCTATAGAAGTAAACATGAATTGAATTTAATTGAAGATAAATGAAATATAACTTGTTAGAACAGAAAGGGAACCAAAAAAAGTCAACAATTTTTTGTATTTTATTAAAAAATAAAAAATAATTAAAACAAACACAGGCAAAAAAAAATAAATCCAAAAATAATCAGTGTAGGTGGATGAATTCAAAACTCACAAGGTGTTATAATTTGTTTCCTTGAGCATATCTGTTGCCCATAGCTTGCGATTCTCAAGTATTTTCCATTTATTTACACTTTCAAATAGCCTAGCATTATGAGACTGCATGGAGCAGGTTGGCAAAGTGAAACCTCAGTAATTAAAATGATCCACTTAAACAGTAAACAATTACAAAACACAGAACAATATCAACTGCTGTGGCTGACAACTAGCCCTGGACTTCAGCGTTGTGAAGTTTACTTTGTGTACCTTGATGTGCTGATAAGTCAATGTCATAAAGAGCTGTTTGGATAGATGGCGAAGACAAAAATAGCATAGGCCATAGGGAAAGTAAAGTATTCTTGATGCAAACACTTGCATTTAAAAGTGATTAGTATAAAAATCTGTAGAAATAAGGCACTTCTATTATGAATCCTTATGTAGCCTACTTATTTATCAAAGGTGTTTTACAGTTTGTTCATGTATTGAGTTAGGCTACAATAATGCACTTAAATCTTAATAATGACTGGAAAAAAATAACTAGGCTCTGTTTCTGCTCATCGAGTGTATAGGTAGACACTAACTACAAGATGTCTAGCACACAAAACAAAATGTATGCCGACTGTAAACTCTTTTTTTATTGATATAAAGATTTTTTATGATTCCCTGACTTCAGTACAGGGTAATCCTGTAACCCAGAGTTAAAATGTATTTATTTTTGGTGTTAATTCTCTTGTATGCTGTTTTAATGTACAAGTCTGTACTCTCTGTTTAAAAACAAAACAAAAACAAGGTGTCAAAATGGAGAATAGCTGAACAACTGCAACTAGAAATGCACACGTAGGCCTTCTGTTTCTGTAACTAAGTCACACTTTAGAGTTATCAAATACATTTTTAACAGCCAAATTTGTTGTTAGGTGATGTTTGGACATAATAAATTGGCAAAGCTGCCCACACTGCCACGTGTTTGCGTTTGGAAACGTTAGTAAAGTGTGGTTATTAAAATATGAATCTGCCACCTGGCGGCGGACTGATGAACCGCAGCCTCGCAGTTTCAGTCAGCCCTCAGGTATTATTCTCCCTCTCCCGACAGTTACTTTTGACATGCTCCGACAGGTAGGATGTGTAGGGAGAAAATACCGTTAGGATTTTGTTTGGGAGTTACCAAAGCGGCAAAGACAACAATGTATAGACAGTTAGTGGTGATTACAGTGTCATTACCAGACACGAGGCGGTTGTCATGTATTGTGTAAGTGGTAGCAATAACTTTAGTCTCGCTCCTTTGTTGTGAAACAGGGCCTCGTCTTGGTGCTTTTCAAGTGTGAAAGAGAGTAAAAGGGCGGGATGTTATAAAGATAGAAATTACCTGCAGTAACTTGTCATCTGAAACCGTAATGTTTGTTCATCATGCTCATAGAAACATAAAATGCAGCAAGCGAGTGTTACATTTCAAAGAGTGTAAACCGAGGAGCCCTAAACAGTCAAGTCTTTACAATTGTAAAATTACACTAAAATTGCTTACCCACATTTTTTACTACAAATAAACTAATTTATAAAATACATATATATTTTACATATATATTTTACAAGGGAGTATATGGAGTCATAACCCAATATACAAACTAAACAGTGTAAATGTAGCCTACTTATATCTAACTTTTATTAATATATACCTTTTTTAATGAAGGATGATATTGTTATTCATGTTGGATTTCCACAGTCTTGTTTTATTTGAAAGAAACAAACTCATTATTTAATTGGTTTAATCCAGAAGATAAGATTTTTGCCAAAGTTTCTGTTTAGTCATGATAATAGAAAACAAGACTAGCCGATTTGTATTGTTGTTAAAGACTATTTTTACATTTCTAGAAAGTGTTTTTATCAGTAAGGCATTTCAAACTATGTTTAGTAACCAAACACACACCTTATTCATACACTTTGAACAGTTTCTACAGTCATATCAGCATGTGAGGAGAAAAGTGACAAAATTAGTGTTGGAAAATACACAGGAATCAAGAAAACCCTCATTATTCTTATTTTTACTTTACAAAATATACATTTAGGAAAAGTTCTTGTTAGGCCATACTGTATATGCCATTAAAGAAAATTACACTGATATCGTAAATGTGCAATTAAGAATGTAAACCCAGTGTTTAGGTATGTACACTACCTAACAAAAGTCTTGTCGCCTTTTCAAGTTTTAGAAACAACAAATAATAACTTGACTTCTAGTTGATCATTTGATATCAGAAGTGGCTTATATGAAAGGCAAAGGCCTCTAGATTACGCTTATTTTACCAAAATAAAATATGATCATGCCTTGATTTTTAATTATTTAATTAGGACAGTAAAGTCTGACTTTGCTTAGACAGAAGTCTTGTCACTTAACAGAAATAATGTACAGTATAAAATATAAAGTCATAGTGCAGTGGAAAAAGAATGAATATTGTGTATGACTACCATGAGCTTGGAGGACTGCATCCATACATTTATGCAGTGACTCAAATTACTTAATAAAGTCATCTGGAATGGCGAGGAAAGCGTTCTTGCAGGACTCCCAGAGTTCATCAAGATTCTTTAGATTCATCTTCAATGCCCCCTCCTCCATCTTACCCCATCATGTTCAATAATGTTCATGTCTGGTGACTGGGCTGGCCAGTCCTGGAGCACCTTGACCTTTTTTGCTTTCAGGAACTTTGATGTGGAGGCTGAAGTATGAGGAGGAGCGCTGTCCTGCTGAAGAATTTGCCCTTTCCTGTGGTTTGTAATAGGCAGCACAAATGTCTTGATGCCTCAGGCTGTTAATGTTGCCATCCACTGTGAAGATCTCTTGCATGCTCCCATACTGAATGTAACCCTAAACCATGATTTTTCCTTCACCAAACTTGATTGATTTGTGTGAGAATCTTGGGTCCATGTGGGTTCCAATGGGTCTTCTGCAGTATTTGTGATGATTGGGATGCAGTTCAACAGAAGATCCTTCAGAAAAATCTACCTTCTGCCTCTTTTCCAAATGATCAACTAGAAGTCAAGTTATTATTTGTTGCTCTTACAACTGGGATCGACGACAACACTTTTGTCAGGTAGTGTATGGTGTGAAACCTCAACATATGAATACCCAGGATTAACTGTTAACCCTGGGTAAATAGTGAGCAATCTAAAACATGACGCGAGAAAAACCCAGCATTCATTTACCTGGGCTTTAGAATGACCATTTCAATTGTGAAAAAAGCACTAATGAAAATTAATTGCTGACGCGTCAGCAGACTAATCAATTACAAGCTGTTTGCTTCTCATTTTACTTTTCAGCTTAGCACAGGTGTGATCACCAGCGGAGCTTCATTTTTGCTGTTTTTGTTGGTACAGGGACTGAAGAATGGATAAATGGTCTCAGAAAAGTTGTCCATGAACGTGTGGATGTGCATTTTTGCGTCAACGTTATAAAAGGAGACTTGGCCTTTCTCGTAGTCCACAAACAGCCCCATTTTTTGAGGTTTTGTGCTGAGATGAAGCACAGTGGGAGGCTCAGTTCTGAAGGCGTAGTTGTTCTTGTCCCGCAAGCTAAGAAACCAGTATCCGTTGCTGGGACTGACTTTGATTTTACCCTTTCTGTTGCAGGAATGACTTGCGACCCCCAGATCCCAGTCGGTCTTTCCGTTTACCTCTACCTCCCAGTAGTGTCGTCCAGTGTTGAAGCCCTCGCGACCCAGCACACAGACCACGCGGTCAAAGCGATCACGGCTGTTGGTAACGTGCTGCTGATTTTCACTGCACCACACCATCTTCTTGTTTTCAGATAGGATGAGGCGTGGATGGGCCGTGTTGGAGTCCAGGGTCACATCCACTGAGGAAAAACATGAAAGTAAGTACTTTTTTATTATTTACCGCTGTTGCTATTTAGAGGAGCACTCCATTTTTGAATCCATTCAGCTGATATCTTAGTCTGGCAGGAGCACTTTTAACTTAGCTTAGCATAGATCATTGAATCGAATTAGACCATTAACATCAAATTTTTGCATAATTATCTTAGTTAAAGAGCCCCTATTATGCATTATAAAAGGTCATATTTTGGTTTTAAGGGTCTCCAACAAGTCTGATATGCATGCAAGGTCAAAAGCACTTTCATTGTCTTATATTATGCATTTATTTTTAACTAATTATCTTAACGACTTCCATATGATTTGTTTAGTGATTGACTTGATCCCAAACACCTCCTTAGCGCGATGCTAATCTGCGCGGATTGGTCCGATGACCCAGTCTGCTGCGATTGGTTGACTGCGTTTAACGCGATACAGAGAGAACGCCCACCATAGCTTATCAACAATGTTGTTGACATTTTACCAACAGTGGCAAAAGCTGAACTATTTTGAAACTTGACTGTCGCACGTGTGTAGGAACAGCTGACGGTGGCCATAGCCTACCATAGCATACTAATGACAAATGGCAGAGGATCGCGAGCTCACAAACGCATGTAAATCCGTAAAGAAAGTGGCAGGCTTCGCGTTTTCAATGTGGTTTTAGACCCAATATGAGAATATAAAGAGTTAATTAGATACAGTATAAGTTGCGTGGAGCGATTACAAGTAACAAAACACAATTAAATGCATATTTTGCACGCCGTCATGTTTATTGCACTTACTTACACTTGTGAAATGGAGGAAGAAACTGATTCATGAACTGCGTACTGTAAAGTTCTTTTCAAGTCCCATACATCAATAGTCTTTTCTGATCCTTCCTTTAACAAACGACTGACGAATCCACCGTTGCAGGGTAGATTATTGCACTAATCACTAGAACGTTCCCTCATCTTCAGTCATGATCAGTCCCACACACACCTGCACTCCATTAGTGTGTAAAGGGCAAAGGCGCGTTCATGTTTTACCGGATCCAGCACTTCATATTTGGTATTTTTTTTGTGTCAATGTCGATATACAGTAAAAAGGCAAAAGATCCGGACGAACAACAAATCATTCAAACGACTCTGAGTCGAATCATTTATTATAAAACTGGATAATTTTAAACAAGATGCACTTTCAAATTTAACCCTCAGCTGGATGTGTTCATTCACTTAGAGCTGTGTAACACTGTATAGGAGGTCATTTTCAAAAAGCTCTTTAAGGCTTGACTCGTCTGTAGTTACAGTGTGCAACTAAGGCATATAGACACACTATTTTCTAGGTCATTATGGCTGGAAACTATACTCTTATAATAATCAAGGAACTTTGTTGCCATAGCATGGGCTCTGTCAATCTTTCGAGCAAGGGAAACAAGCCAAAGTGTTGTGCATATGGATTGTGCAAATCTGATACCCGGTATCCTTAAAGTTTGTACAGGGTGGTGGAATTCTTTCCCTTTTCAAAACCAAAACCCAAGGGGAGAAATGCCAGCGTGGATCAAGCTCTGTGAGCGGCGCCGGATTTAAGTTGGTTTTGTTTTGATATTCCTGACACATTCACTGATAGACCGACGCCAATAACTCACACACCTCTTACCCTAAAATAATAATAATAATTAACTTACCCTAAAAATTATCTTACCCAAATTAACTTACTCTAAAAAGATCTAAACTGTGTTTCCTACAAAATTACAAAGCAGGTTATGTTTCCCTGCTGTCTTTTTATTTTTATTTGTATTTTTATATAGATATTATGAGCACTGCTCCGTTTAAGCCTTCGCCATAGTAGTCATACTAATAGCAATCATATTTCCAAGCTACGAATATTTGAAATTACATATCAACAGAACAAAACCGAGATGTGATCACAAACTGAGCACTTGCGATCAATATACTTCACCCACAGCTGTTTTTCAGTAAATTATATCCCTCGTGCCCATGTCAGAGCTACAGTTCACTGATGTTTTCGTCAGTCTTTTGGAGATTTAGTCATTGGTGACGATGTTATAGCGAGTTAGTGTCTGCCTTTATATTTGGTGTCAGATTAATATTTACTGGTAGGGAAAATCTATTTGTTTACTTCTGCTATTTATACTTTGATTTGCATTTCAGTTTATTTATTTCTTCCACTTAACTACAAATTAGAATAGAAACGGTACAAAAAACACAAACATACTGACAGTTATAGCTAGTGTACATTGTTATGGGTCAATGATGCTAATATTTGGTACATATCCATAGTTCAATTTCCCCTTTCTGGCTGTTCTTTCTATGAATGAATTGTGTAGAAGCACTGTCCATGTGTATTTCCTCGTTGGTTAGTAATGCTATATTTCATTGCACAACAATTAATCTATCAGGCTTTTTGGCTAAAAAAGAGAAATCACTGTTTAATTTGTTATTATTCGATAATTTTTAAATGTCACCTCTCCTGCTGTGCATGAGCTAAGCTGTTGAATGGTCGGCGTATGAGGCGGCTAGGCTACCCTAGCTTCAATTTTGATCAAATTATTTACTATTTGGTTGCGTATTAAGTCGTGAATATTCCCCCGTAATGCATACTGCAGTCCTTTTTTTTCTGGCTTTCTCGAATATCTCACGTGTTCGCCAAAAATGACTAATTATATCCCTGGGAATGTCTGACACCGGCGCATACACATTGTAATAGACGTGCCAGGCACAAAAGCTTGACAGGCGTAGCAACAGTAACTAAGGAGGGCGGAGCTTAGCGAAGGGTCAATTAACAACTATATGTTTTTTAACCATATGCATCTCTTAGTTCTTTAATGGCAACATTTGAAGTGGATCAAAAAGACTACAAGTTTAAATTACTGTCTAAATGGATCAAATTGACAAGAAATGATGTTGTTCAGTAGTTTGACAATTTTCATAAACCTTTTTGATCCACTTCAAAATATTAACAACTATATTTATATTCATAAACATGTACTTTCATTGTATTTATTTGTTTAGTTTCAGGTCAAATTAAGCATGTCATCCTGTTTCCCAAATACTCACACGGGAGCAGTAGAAATACAAGTCTTGCAACCTTATGCAGATGTGACATGCAAGAATCAACAATCAATAAACCGTTATCTCAGCTATTTAGGACTTTATGTATAACAGGGCAAAGTTATCAAGTCCTGAGAAAACTAAATCTTTATGGCACCTGCTTATACATGCACTGCAATTAAAGCAATAAAATGTAATATTTAACTCCTACCTGCATATTCCTGTATTCTCTTCACTTCTGCAAACAGAGAGAAGGTCACATTATTGGAAACAGTTTAAACGCATTACATAGATCCATAGATATAAAACACATCATGATAATATAAACAATTATCAACAAAAGAAAGACTTACTGACTGACTTGGCCGGGGATTGGATAGCAGACACAGAGGGGCCTAGATCAGAAACAGACAATGTCAGGCTGCACCAGGCAAAATGCATGAGGCAACATCTCCATCTGCCACTAGATGGTGCTGTAGTTATGTGTTTGACAGCTGTCACTCACCGGCCGCAGATTGTTTCTGCAGCTCCTCTTTAAACTGCTCCAGTAGTTGACAGACAGAGGCACAGATCCCTTCAGTCCCCAGATCACAGCTCAGAGAAACATTTGACCAGTCCTTCACTGACACAGGAGTACTGGCATCAGAGTAACCCTGTTGGACACGAGAGGAGCAATTGCAATTCTTCGCTATAGATCATGCATATTTTCTTTCTATGCAAAATAGGAACAAGCAATGCATTCTGGAAATTTGAGACCCAGGAGTCTGGATCCCATTGATGTCTATAGGTTTACTGTATCATATTTATACACTGATATGCAATGAACTGAAAGTACTAGGGCTGTAGAATATTTCGTTTGATCATCGATATTGCAATGTGTGTATCTGGAAGTCACATCTCAGGATTAGATTATTTAAAGATTACAAGATTAAGATATTATTAAATACATTATTATTTATACAATGATGACCATGTTATTTTACATTTATATGTTCAATTTCTGCAGCTGGAAGGGGATCCACTGTGTAAAACATATGCTGGATAAGTTGGCAGTTCATTCCGCTGTGGCGAAATGATGGTTGCTGCAGATTTGTCGGCTGCACATCCATGATGCGAATCTCCCGTTCCACCACATCCCAAAGGTGCTCTATTGAATTGAGAACTGGTGACTGTGGTGGCCATTTGAGTACAGTGAACTCATTGTCATGTTCAAGAAACTAGTCTGAGATGATTTGCGCTTTATGACATGGCGGGTTATCCTGCTGGAAGTAGCCATCAGAACATGGGTACACTGTGGTCATAAAGGGATGGACATGGTCAGCAACAATACACAGGTAGGCTCCGGCGTGGACACAATGCTCAATTGGTTCTAATGGTCCAAAGTGTGCCAAGAAAATATCCCCCACACCATTACACCACCACCACCACCAGCCTGAACCGTTGATACAAGGCATACAGGTCATACAAGGCATGCTTTCATGTTGTTGATGCCAAATTCTGACCCTTCCATCCGAATGTCGCAGCATAAATCGAGACTCATCAGACCAGGCAAGGTTTTTCTATTGTCCAATTTTGGTGAGTTTGTGGTGAGTTTGTGCGAATTGTAGCCTCAGTTTCCTGTTCTTAGCTAATAGGAGTGGCACCCGGTGTGGTCTTCTGCTGCTGTAGCTCATCCGCCTCAAGGTTGGACGTGTTGTGCTTTCAGAGATGCTCTTCTGCATACCTCAGTTGTAACGAGTGGTTATTTGAGTTATTGTTGCCTTTCTCTCAGCTGGAACCAGTCTGGCCATTCTCCTCTGACCTCTGGCATCAACAAGGCATTTGCGCCCACAGAACTGCCGCTCACTGGATATTTTCTCTTTTTTCGGACCAT
Organism: Danio kyathit; assembly: GCA_903798195.1. Taxonomy (NCBI): domain Eukaryota; kingdom Metazoa; phylum Chordata; class Actinopteri; order Cypriniformes; family Danionidae; genus Danio; species Danio kyathit. The sequence continues at coordinate 24,094,724 of LR812525.1, read as the reverse complement.
TCTCTGTAAACCCTAGAGATGAGGGGCATGAAAGTTCCAGCAGATCAGTAGTTTCTGAAATACTCAGACCAGCCTGTCTGGCACCAACAACCATGCCACGTTCAAAGTCACTTAAATCACCTTTCTTCCCCATTCTGATGCTCAGTTTGAACTGCAGCAGATTGTCTTGACCATATCTACATGCCTAAATGCATTGAGTTGCTACCATGTGATTGGCTGATTAGAAATTTGCATTAATGAGCAGTTAGACAATATACCTAATAAAGTGGCCGGTAAGTGTATTTCCAACTGAATACTGAATAGGAAGTGTTTTTATGGCAAATCTATAGAACCGATAGTAACTTTGACATTTCTTGATTCTGAAATTTTGTTACAATAACAAAAAACTGAGAATTGAAGTCATTTTCTTATTACCCAAATAAGATCTGATGTACCACGTTACAGACCTTCAGTCCAGTGATGTAGTTGTCAGTTTGGGCCAGTTTAGTCAGCTCTGTGCTCTTGGTGCGGAGCTCTGTGATCTCTTGCTCCAGCTCTCGGATCATGAGCTCGGCCTGGTGCTCTGCTGAGCGTCGGTTAATCTCAGTAACCTCCAGCAACCCAGCCTGACTGCGCTCCAGAGAGCTGATCAGAGCCCCGAATAACTGCATGCAGCGCTGCGCCTCATGCTGTGCCAGCGCCTGCCGGACAGGTGATGAGGAGAAAAATGAGACGCATGTCAGTCAGATCGAAGATTTATAGATCAGAATTTATGGCTAATGCAGCATGAAACAGTTGATGCAGTTGTATTTTATCCTTATATAGGCCCACATACAAAAATAAAGTAGTTTTTGATAATTGATAAGTTGATGTGATGGTAACTTTAAATCCACAATTAACTTTCCTCCAAGCCTGGGAGGATTTGTAATGTTGAGGGAGGAAGAAAAGATGTAAAGCTACTGCATTACTCACTTTGATGTCAACTAGTGATTGCTTAATCTCCTCCGCTTTCTGCGTCCTCACCCTGGCCATCTCCTGTATCTCTGTCTCTGTGATAGAAATCTTTATCTGTGTTCAAAGAAAACAGGAAATGACGCCACAGGAAGTGCTTCAGGTTGTACCAGTAATGCATATTGGTAAGGCCACAATATACTTACAAACAAGTGCTAAAGCAACAGCAATACCATATTTTCAATACATTTTTGTTTTACAAAATATTATATTTTAAGAATTACTGCACTTTGTTTTTAAATGTTCAATTGTTTAAAACTTTGACTTTAACTTAAAATGAAAATAAAATAAAAAAATTTATTTCTTTTAAAAAAATTTAAATATTAAAAAAAAGTTTAATTTCTTTGGATAAGTTAGAGTAACATAAAAACACAAAGTTTTAACCATATTTTAAAGAAGACTGCAAAATAGTTCTGGGGTAGGGGTGTGTGAAATTAATGAACTGCAATAAAATCATAACTGTCTTAATGTTAAATGAGCAGACATAAATGAGTATTTCACTCATCTTTTTAAAATTATTATATTTAAATTACTATTTTTTTTTTAATTGTGTGCTTTGGTTTGTCCATATTTGACCCAGCATTGGGTTAAGACGACCTAAAATTTTGTAGAGTGTATGGTTTTTCTTTAGAAACTGATCTACTGCTTGATATTCTTAGTACCTCGTTTATTTTTAGTAGAAAATGTAAGGTTATATATATATAAATTGTTTTCACCACATCGTTGACATGTAAACATACACTCTTAAAAACTGAAGAACCAAATAGGGATTTTGATTGTGATGCTATAGAACAGGGGTGTCCAAACTTGGTCCTGGAGGGCCGGTGTCCTGCTGAGTTTAGTTCCAACTTGCTTCAACACACCTGCCTGGAAGTTTCTAGTATCTAGTAAGAGCTTGATTAGCTGGTTCAGGTGTGTTTGATTAGGGTTGGAGCTAAACTCTCCAGGACACCGGCCCTCCAGGATCGAGTTTGGACACCCCTGCTATGGAAGAATCATTTTTGGTTGCCCTAGTAAGTTTTTATTGAAAAGGTTATTCATTAATTTTCTTTTTGGCTTAGTCCCTTTATTCATTAGGGGTCGCCACAGCGGAATGAACCGCCAACTTATCCGGCATATGTTTTACGCAGCGAATGCACTTCCAGCTGCAACCCATCGCTGGGAAGCATCCATACACACTTATTCACACACATACACTACGGACAATTTAGCTTACCCAATTCACCTATGCTGCATGTTTTTGGACTTGTGTGGGAAACCGGAGCAGCCGGAGGAAACCCATGCCAACATGAGGAGAACATGCAAACTCCACACAGAAATGCCAACTGACCCAGCTGAGGCTTGAACCAGTGACCTTCTTGCTGAGAGATGACAGTGCTACTCACTGTGACACCACACAGCCCCTTATTGAAAAGTTCTTTAAAAAACTAATGTTTTAATCTAAAGGACCATTTTCTTGAACATATTGTGTAATGAAAAGATGGCATTATGTAAAACAGTGGTTCCCAAAGTGGGGGTCGGCACCCCTTGGGGGGTTGCGAGACAATAAGGGGGAGTCGCTTGGTGATTTCCAAAAATCTCATATATGTTATAAAACTATTAGAATGACCATATTTTATCCATAATCTACAGAAGATAAAAAAAATTGTATTTAATAGTTACATAAAAAACAACATGCAAATATCAGCCTTTCAATTATTTTCCCATTGGATAGCAACAACTGGGGTTATTACGCCAGATTTATGACACAGCAATAGTGTTGGTTGCAGCACAATGTTAAACTTTGACACCTTTATAGCACTCACATACATAAAAAATAAAGGCCACGACTGAACATTGAGGCTCCAAGCGGCGGTCTTCAAAATGAAACCAAGAATAGTCTTGTGCTGTAAACATTGTGCCCACCACTCTCATTAAGTGAGGTTACTATTAAATTAAACAAATGAATAATGACTATCAAAATTGATATGCTTGTTGTGCACCATTGTGTGCAATGTTTGTATGTTTATAGCCAACTCTGAGGATAGTGGGGGTTGCAAGTCACTGGAATTGTTTTTTTTGGGGGTTGCAAGCTGAAAAGTTTGGGAACCACTGATGTAAAATTATACTGTAGGTTCTTCACGAAAAAATTTAAAATATATATTTTTAAGAGTATACCCTAATTGTTGTATTAATACCCATCATGGGCTTAAACTAACTACAGTATAATCACAAAACACTCCCAGCAATATGATTAAATAACCATTGTTATTAAAATAAATCACATCACACACCCTTAAATGTATAGTTCACAGAAAAATGAAAATTCTGTCATTCTTTACATGTTTGACATTCCTTTAAACATGGAGGATGATATTTTAAAGAAAGCTAGAAACCTGTAACCTTTGACATCCATAGTAATTGTTTTTCTACTATGGAAATCAATGGTAGCCAGGTTCAGCTTTCTTCAAAGTATCTACTTTTGTGTTCAACAGAAAAAATAAACTCATAAAGTTTTCCAAGGATGAGTAAACGGTGAATTAATTTTCATTTTTGTGTGAACTATCCTTTTTATTTGGAGGCCAGAGTAAATGGTGTTTCAGATTTAATCAGACTCATTCCTCTACCTTACTAATCTGCCACTCCTTCTCTGCACAGGTGATGTTGTGTGTTTGGTGCTCTGTTTGTTCGCACTCGGCACAAATACACTCCAGATCAGTCCGACAGAACAGCTCCAGGTTTCGGTGATGCTTCGGACACAGTGGTACCTTAACAGCATTCGCTGCTCCGCACATTGAATACCTTCTTAGTGACACCTGTCTGGCAAAATTTGGCAACTCTGTGTCATCACTGTCTGCATGTGTTGTTTGCTCAGCCCCCGTTTCATTGTGACAGGCCAGAGAAGTGTCCCGGGATCTGCGTCGTATCAGTCTCCTCTTCATTTCACTAAAGAGCTGATTTGGAAGCTGGCCGTGCTTGAGTGTCCCGTTGGTTGACTCTTGTGTTATTCCGTCTTTTTCAACTTCAGCACCTTCACAGGCCCCTAAGTTCCCATTCATGCACTTGAACTGCTCGGTAATCTCTCGGAGCGTGCGGTTGATGTGCAGGTCAGGTTTCCTCTTGAAGGTCTGCTTGCAGAGCGGGCATTGGCAGTGTTTCGCCGTGTTCCAGTAGTGGCCGATGCAGCTCATGCAGAAGCTGTGACCGCATGGTGTGGACACTGGATTGTCAAACACCTCTAAACAGATGGAGCACAGCAGGTGCTCTTCAGATAAGAAGCTGCGGGAGAACGGCATGACTGTGCAGCAAGAAAAACAGAGGTGGAGGGAAAAAAAAATTGCATGATCAGACACAATCTAGATTGTAAAAGTGATATAGAAATAAAGATGAATTGAACTGAATTGGCAACATAAGAACATTTACAAAAACTGGTGGTGGTTGAGGAGATTCACCCCCAAATCATTGAAGTGCTTTGAGTGCCCAGAAAAAAGCTACATAAATGTAATTAATTATTATTATTATTATTATTATTATTATTATTATAAGGTACACATTATTAACATGAATTAATGCACTAGGTATAAAGAGCTAATGTTTCTGTACAAAAGTAACCAGAAAATGTGCATCATGTGGTACTGGTTAGACCAGTACTTCTTTGATTATTTATTATCCATTCATTGATTTTCGTCCGCTTTTCAGGGGCCAGGTCGCGGGGGCAGCAGTCTTAGGAGGGAACCCCAGTCTTCTCTCTCCCCAGACACTTCCTCCAGTTCCTCCAGGCCAGCCGAGAGACATAGTCCCTCCAGCGTCTCCTGGGTTATCCCCGAGGCCTCCTCCCGGTGGGACATGGCTGGAACACCTCTTTAGGTAGGAAGGAAACTCATTTTGGCCGCTTGTATCTGAGATCTTGTCCTTTCGGTCATGACCGCTCATGACCATAGGTGAAAGTAGGAATGTAGATTGACTGGTAAATCAAAAGCTTTGCCTTTCGGCTCAGCTCGTTCTTTACCACAACGGACCGGTACATCAACCGCATTACTGCTACCGCTGCACCAATATGCCTGTCAATCTCACACTTCATCCTTTCCTCACTCGTGAAGCAATCCCCAACATACTTGAACTCCTCCACCTGGGGTAAGGACTTTCCTCCAACCTGGAGATGGCAAACCACCATTTTCCAGTGGAGCACCATGGCCTCGGACTTGGAGGTGCCGATTCTCATCCCAACCACATCACACTTGGCAGTAAACCGCTCAGAGCATGTTGAAGGTCCATGTTCAATGAAGCCAACAGAACAGTATCGTCTGCGAATAACAGAGATGAAATCCTGTGGTTCCCGAACTGGACCCCCTCCGGCCCAAGGCTGCTTATAGAAATTCTGTCCATAAAAATTATGAACAGAATTGGTGACAATGGCAGCTCAAAATGCACTGGAAACAAGTCTAACTTATTGCCGGCAATGCAAACTAAGCTCCCCTTAACAGAGCGCCTCTGACTCCATACTCCCAGAGCACCTTCCACAGAATGCCATGAGGGACATGGTCGAATGCCTTCTCCAAGTCTGCAAAACACACGTGGACTGGTTGGGCATACTCCCATGAACCCTCGAGCACCCTGGATAAAAACCGCATTGTTCCTCCTGGATCTTTATTATGTAATTTATTAATCTGGGTTGATGTTAATTCAGTATCTCATATTGTGGATTGATTATTCATGTTTAGTCATATTAAATTAAATAATTTGATATTAAGTTGTTTCTAAAGTTTAATTAAAAAAGTTTTAAAGATATTATTATTATTAACCCCGTCAAGAAATATGTATATTTTTTGGTAGGCTACAGAACAAACTGCTGTTGTACAGTGAATTGCCTAATTAACCTAACTTTAACCTAATTAAACCTAGTTAAGCCTTTATATATAAAGTACACACAAACAATGGGTTGAAATAGGTTAAAAGTCAATAGGTAATATTTGTTCTGGCACTCGTCACTGTGATGAATGCATGAGTTCAAATCATCACAAACAACAGCAATCCTATGCAGTATTGAATGAGTGTGTGTTAGTAGGCCAGTAATCTAGGATCAGGGTCAATTCATGAGGTGTTTTCCTGTTTTTAAGTCACGCTAAATTCTCCAGATTGAGAAAACGATGTTCTCACCTGCAATCAGCAGTTTTGCACTGGAATGAAGATCTACTGGCTAAAGTGAGCACATGTCGCGTTTCAGATCTGTAGGCCTCTTCAGTTTATGTTGCTTATTTGACAAGTATAATCCTGACGAACAGATCAGTGGATTGTGGAAACAACTGAGGAAACAAAAACACACAGGCAGCTTTTTACTTCTGACTTCTACTTCTGTTCTTTTGACTAATATTTTCTCACTAGTGCCCAGAGTTTTTAAAGACACACTTAATGCCTGAAAAACCATTATATAAGATGATAACATTTCAAACTAAGTATTCTTTTTTCTTTCTATCCATCCATCCACACTTTAACCCTTTAACTACCCCACCAAGAAAAAAAAAGATTTGGATTGCATTTGTTAACTTCTTAAATGTCGGTAGTTAACACACTCAATGCATTTTTTTTCAACACATCCCATAATTTCTAAAATATCAACCTCTACCAAATACCAAATACCCTTACCAAAGCCGGTAAAAGTACCAGAATTAATATATATACTGTGAAAAATCAGAAAATATGAAGTGTAAGACCAATTTATTAAAAAAAATTTCAAAATAAAACATTTTTGAATACCAAATAATCTTAATTTTTTTGGTGTATATGCCATAAAATATTTCAGATTCTCATTTAACATGTTTTCTTGTTTTTGTTCTTGTTTTTTTTTTTATAATAAAACCAAAATCAAGTGTAGTAGTGCAACAGGATTATGTTTGTTTGATTTTTTTTTGTAAACCAGCAATGCTGTGTGTGTAAGCGTTATTTAACACAGTCATTCTTTAAATTACTTCCAACAGTCATTATTCAAAACGGTCAAAACATGGTCAACCATTTGGTAGAGTGGGCAGTCGGAGAGTTAAAGGGCAAAATGATTGGCCCTCTGTTGAAATATTAATTCATTTCCAAATATTTCCCAAGTGCCACAACAGAGCTGAGAAATGTTCACAGTATTTCCTCTCAGATTTTTCTTCTGGAGAATGTCTCATTTCTTTTAATTTGGCTGGAAGTTTTTAATTTTTGTAAAAACAAATATATATCAATATAATAATAATAATCCCCCTTAAGGAATATTTTTTCAATTGGCTACAGAACAAATCTAATAAATTATTTTGAATTGCCTAGTTAACTTAATTAACCCAAATAAGCCTTTAAATTGCACTTTAAGCTGAACACTAGTATCTTACAAAATAATTCCTCAAATATGATGAACTGTCATCATGGCAGAGACAAAAGAAACTAGTTATTAGACATTATAAAAACTATTATATTTAAAAAAAGTCTTTAAAACAGCACTTGGGAAATAATTTTAAAATAATTCACATATCACAGGAGGACTAATAACCAGACTAATAATAATAATGACTAATAATTTGACTTCAACCTTATGTCTGTGTTGAATGTTTTGCTTGTACTATCTAGTTAAAAAAAATGCTTGGTTATCACTATCAGACACATTTTTGCTTGTTGGATTTGGTCTGCTCCTTGTGGACTGGCAAAAGCAAGTAACGACACCCCTTTGGAGCTCAATGCAAACTACCTTATAAGGGTTAGTTCACCTAGAAATAGAAATTCTGTTATTATATTCTCACCCTCATGTCGCACCAAAGCCCTGAAACCTTTGTTTGTAATCTAAAATATCTTCATTTGTGTTCTGAAGATGAAGGAATATCTCAAGGGATTATAACAACATTGTGAGAAATTAACGACAGAAATTAATAACAGAATTTTATTTTTCTGACCCTTTAAGGTAAAGTTAAATATATTATTAGTTATTCAGTATTGAATAATATTAAAGAGCAGAGCAATTTGCAATCCTCTGAGCTTGTCTAGAACTTGACAAAATATTTTTAGCAGCTAAATATATAATTTTTTTGCAAGTTAGTAGTATTCATTGCTGTCCAAATGATTCTCTTTAGGTATATTGCACTTTAAATGTCAAATAAACACAGTTATGTACGTTACGGGCATTCTTGGTTAATTCGTAAACATAATTAGTCATGTCTCCAGTGAACATAATCAACTGGTGTAAAAACTATCAGTGTATTGAACAATGTATGTATTTGTATGACCAAATATTTAAATGAAATAAATTCCCCAGCATAGTATTTATCATTTTTAATTAAATATATTTAATAACAATTGAAATTTTGTCATTTAAATGGCAATTTCGCAATACTTCTCAATGAATTTATGTCCATCTCGACTATTAACTATAATTTAATAAGTGCTCTTGGCTTATTTATTACACTTTTCAGCTGTCATGCTCAACACAAACGCATAGTAATAATAGTAATAAATCAAGTAATACCTTTAATCCCTGAAGAAATGACCTTGTTTTTCCAGTGGTCTCTCACTCGTCTGTATGTTGAATCTGGGTGTATCAGTGTTACAGGTGTGGTAGAAAGTCTTGCATGTGCTTTTCTTTTGGTGCACTGATTTGCCTCTCCCTCCACGTCTCTCTTTCTCCCGGATTGAGTGAGTTCAAACCAGTCTGATGAGATTCCAAACAAGATTACATGCTTGTTTCAATTACTTTTCAGGGTCAGAGCTTGTCAGATGATACTTGGATTTGCTTTCTAATACAGAATATGCAAACAATTTCACAATTTCCCTAATCCAAAGCCTATAATGGATAGTTTCTTGATATTAATCGGTTAAGCCATCATCAACGCTGCTGTGAAGTACTCTAAAAACATACATTTGTGAATTCGTTACATCAGATTTATTGCACCACTGCATCTCTGTGTTGCTGCGGCTCCATAGACTACGCATTTCAGCTTGATTAACTGTTTAATTGAACTGTTTATTGCATTGATTACTAATTAAATGAAGAACAAATGACCACATTTTATTTTGAGAACATGTAATTCCCCTTATCAAAGAAACTCTTCTCATGCGGGAGATACACTGTACTGTATACACTCACCGGCCACTTTATTAGGTACACCCTACTAGCACCGGGTTGGACCACTTTTACCTTCAGAACTGCCTTAATCCTTTATGGCATAGATTCAACAAGGTACTGGAAATATTCCTCAGAGATTTTGGTTCGTATTGACATGATAGCATCACGCAGTTGCTGCAGATTTGTCGGCTGCACATCCATGATACGAATCTCCCGTTCCACCACATCCCAAAGGTGCTCTATTGAATTGAGTTCTGGTGACTGTGGAGGCCATTTGAGTACAGTGAACTCATTGTCATGTTCAAAAAAACCAGTCTGAGATGATTCACGCTTTATGACATGGTGCGTTATCCTGCTGGAAGTAGCCATCAGAAGATGAGTACACTGTGGTCATAAAGGGATGGACATGGTCAGCAACAATACTCAGGTAGACTGTGGCATCGACACGACTAATGGGCCTAAAGTGTGCCAACAAGATATCCCCCACACCATTACACCACCACCATCAGGCTGAACCGTTTATACAAGGCAGGATGGATCCATGCTTTCATGTTGTTGATGTAAAATTCTGACCTTACCATCCGAATGTTGCAGCAGAAATCGAGACTCATCAGACCAGGCAACTTTTTTTCCAATCTTCTATTGTCCAATTTTGGTTTGTCTGTGCCAATTGTAGCCTCAGATTCCTGTTCTTAGCTAACAGGAGTGGCACCCAGTGTGGTCTTCTGCTTCTGTAGCCTATCTGCCTCAAGGTTGGAGGTGTTGTGCGTTCAGAGATGCTCTTCTGCATACCTCAGTTGTAACGAGTGGTTATTTGAGTTACTGATGCCTTTCGATCAGCCCGAACCAGTCTGGCCATTCTCCTCTGACCTCTGGCATTAACAAGGCATTTGCACCCACAGAACTGCTGCTCACTGGATATTTTCTCTTATTCTCTGAAAATCCCAGTAGATCAGCAGTTTCTGAAATACTCAGACCAGCCCGTCTGGTACCAACAACCATGCCTCATTCAGTCACTTAAATCACCTTTCTTCCTTAATCTGATGCTCGGTTTGAACTGTAGTAGATCGTCTTGATCATGTCTACATGCCTAAATGCATCAAGTTGCTGCCCTGTGATTGGCTGATTAGAAATTTGCGTTAATGAGCAGTTGGACAGGTGTACCTAATAAAGTGGAAATTGTGGAAATTTAGCTTCCAAAGTGCCGAAAGAATATTATCACATTTGTGTCTTCAGGTTTATTGCATTTAAGTGTTAAATACACATTAAATTATATCAAAATGCCTGTCTTGGCAAATTCACATACAGTGCATATATTTTAGTCACCAAACATATTTAGAAATGGAAATACATTTAAATTCAAGCAAAATATTGCAAAAAACATTACAACCTACAAAATTTCAACCAATATTTTAAAAATTTTTATTGTTTCTCTTGATTTTTCCTCTTTTTTAAATTTGTATTTAATATTTTTCTATAACATAAATTTGGGTGAACTAGTTTTTGGACCGTTATCAAAGGTTATTTTTTAGATAAGCTCCAGATTTGGCTTCAGTACTGATTAATCTAATGTATATGAACAAATATAATATTGTGGATATATATATAATACATGGTTTTGCAAATAATACAAAACGTCATTATGAGAAACTTTGATTAAAGTAGCAGCCTTTTTCATTACTTCAAGAAAACAGTGGTCATTCAGTAGTCATGAATGCTATTTTAACATTTAAAAGCTGCTTTACATCTGCCATAAACAATAGATGGAGAGATAAAAACACAAAGAGCTCAGTGATCAGGGCTGCTTTGTCACGTACATCACTCAAGTTGGTTCCAGCCAGTTCTTACCTTTTGTCTCTAGTAGATAAACAGAGAGTAGAAAAGAGAGAGAGAGAGAGAGAGAGAGAGAGAGAGAGAGAGAGAGAGAGAGAGAGAGAGAGAAAAAAAGTTGTTGTTTGGAAGCAAACACTTAAAGACTGGATCTTACAGAGATTAATATGTGATAAATACATTAATCCATTACTAATGCGGTGTTGCTGATTATTTCCTTACAAGTGTCAGAAAACGTATCGCAGTTATGTTTAAGAATGACTTCATTTTCAGTTGACCTGAAGCCCCCCGAACGTCTTGAGAAAGAGTGCTGCTACTGTCTTTAGAATAATTTTTAGCATTAATGATGTGCAATTATGCCATGGCATTATTTTAACAACCACAAGCAATTGTACAATGTTTATTTCCATCAAGAGTGCCATTAAGTTTTGGCTGAGATCCTGTTTTGATAACGGGAGCATCTGACACTGAGGTATTGATGGTTTTCATGTCAACAAGTTGTCATATGTGGAAAATCAAGCTTCTTTTGCAATTTGAGCCTGATGAATCTTTGCACGTCATCCTGAAATATGACCATGATTGGCTATATTAAGAAATAAAAAGCTACACACCACATCAGTAAGGGTTTAAAATAGATAATTGTTGGTAAACATATATGCCAAAAACCAACGCAATCTCATGGCAATTCACAACTTTAAGATTTAGTGGCGTTTTTGATTTAGTCATACATGATCTCATTTGTACATTTTAATATGATTTGCGATGGTTGTGTTTAGGGATGGAGTCTGGGGGCACACCTCCTTATAAAAATCATGTTTTCATAAGAATACAATAGTATGAATTAGCCACTTTTCTGACAGTATGTAAAATACGTTTCCTTGTGAGCTCAGTCTGTCAGAAACATTAATCATTGGAATTAAGATTTGATTATAAGATATGCTTACTTAAATCTATACAGATTGCTTAATTTGAAATATGATCAATTAATGAATGCATTTTAACCTTTTGTGCTTGAGGTAGTCTATGATAAGAGTCATGGCATGTTTTAGATGGGCTGTATATAGAAAAAAAGGAGAATCACTTTGTGATTTCTAAAAATTGTGTTTTATTTTTTATTGCATTATATTTATTAGTACAGTTCCTAGTATGCTGTGTCTTAGCCCACTATTAGGCTTGTTTTAGCAATGGTACAACAACCACATACAAGTTGATGGCGAAATTATGAGCCCTCTGGTAAAATTTCTGAAATATTTCCCAAGTGCTGTTTTACTTCATTTCAACATTTTTCAACATAATAGTTTTATTAACTAATTTCTTTTTTGTCTTTCCATGATGACAATACAAAATATTTTAGTAGTTACAGTTAGGTCCATAAATATTTGGACATTGACACAATACTAAAATTTTTGGCTCTATACACCAACACAATGGATTTATTTGAGGGCTTTAATTTGAGGGTATTTACATCTAAATCAGGTGAATGGTGTAGGAATTACAACAGTTTGCATATGTGCCTCCCACTTGTTAAGGGCTCAAAAGTAATTGGACAGCATAATAATCATAAATCAAACTTTCACTTTTTAATACTTGGTTGCAAGTCCTTTGCAGTCAATTACAGCCTGAAGTCTGGAACGCATAGACATCACCAGACACTGGGTTTCATCACTGGTGGTGCTCTGCCAGGCCTCTACTGCAACTGTCTTCAGTTTCTGCTTGTTCTTGGGGCATTTTCCTTTCAGTTTTGTCTTCAGCAAGTGAAATGCAAGCTCAATCGGATTCAGATCAGGTGACTGAGTTGGATATTGCATAACATTCCACATATTTCCCTTCAAAAACTCTTTGGTTGCTTTTGCAGTATGCTTTGGGTCATTCTCCATCTGCACTGTGAAGCACCGTCTAATGAGTCCGGAAGTATTTGGCTTAACATGAGCAGAAAATATTGCCTGAAACACTTCAGAATTCATCCTGCTGCTTTTTTCACATCATCAATAAATATAAGAGAAACAGTTCCATTGGAAGCCATACATGCCCATGCCATGTCATTACTACCACCATGCTTTACTGCTTAAGATCATAAGCAGTTCCTTTCCTTCTCCATAGTCTTCTCTTCCCATCACTCTGGTACAAGTTAATCTTGAACTAATCTGTCCATAGGATGTTGTTCCAGCACTGTAAAGGCTTTTTTAGAACTCTAATCTGGCCTTCCTGTCTTTGAGGCTCACCAATGGTTTACATCTTGCGGTGAACCCTCTGTATTCACTCTGGTGTTGTCTTCTCTTGATTGTTGACTCTGACACACATACACCCACCTCCTGGAGAGTGTTCTTGATCTGGCCAACTGTTGTAAAGGCTGCTTTCTTCACCAGGGAAAGAATTCTTTGGTCATACATCACAGTTGTTTCTGTGGTCTTCTGAGTTTTTTGGTGTTTCTGAGCTCACTGGTGCGTTCTTTCTTTTTAAGAATGTTCCAAACAGTTGTTTTGGCCATGCCTAATGTTTTGCTATCTCTTTGATGGGTTTCTTTTGTTTTTTCGCCCTAATGATGGCTTGCTTGACTGATAGTGACAGCTCTTTGGATCTCATCTTGAAAGTTGACAGTAACAGATTCCAAAAGCAAATAGCACACTTGAAATAAACTCTGGACCTTTTATCTCCTCATTGTAATTGGGATAATGAAGGGATAACCCACACCTAGCCAAGGAACAGCTTAGAAGCCAATTGTCCAATTACTTTTGGACCCTTAACAAGTGGGAGGCACATATGCAAACTGTTGTAGTTGCTACAGCGTTCACCTGATTTGGATGTAAATACCCTCAGATTAAAGCTGACAGTCTTAAAGCACATCTTCATTTCATTTCAAATCCATTGTGTTGGTCTATAAAGCCATAAATGTTAGAACTGTGTCGATGTCCAAATATTTATGGACCTAACTGTATTTTGCAAGATACTAGTATTCAGCATAAAGTGCAATTTAAAGGCTTAACTAGGATAGTTAATCAAATTAGGGTAATTGGGCAACCTGTTGTATAACAACGATTAATATTTGTAGAGGTAAACAGCTGTTAAAATACTGACAGAATCCAGCCCTAAATATTGTAGCGGCTGTATTGGATTACCCTGACAGGAAAAAAATAACAGACACCAAAAATAGTCTCCCTAAAAGAAAAGAAGCCATTTTGTTCTGTTTTTTTTCCCTCAGGCTTTGTCTACATTCTCCCCACAATTTCCGTTATCCTAATGAAGAGACCAAAAGATAAATATGGATGCTCAGTAAACCTCTGCTAAAACACCAGAGCTGATGGGGGACTAAGACTTTTGCACAGAACTGTACATTGTAACATCTGAAATTCACAGACCAGCCGAAGATAAATAGAGGCAGCTGTTGCCAAGTAGAACCTAACAACTCTTAGTTTGCATATATTATATATTGGATATATTCCAACCAATAGTAATCGTCCATAGACTGATATAGCAGCCTACGCAGTGTAAACTGACTGTGTGTGAGGTTTGAAGTCAGTTCCCCACCATGGGGACTTGTTGTCTCTTTTCGCTCACACTCTTCGCTCTCTTCATCTGGTAAACCACATTTGCTGCCGCATCTGTAAGACTCTGGAGGAAAACAAAACTCTGTTGAGTTCATTTATGCATGTGTACACGTTTAACCAAATCTGACTTTGGACCACAAAACCAGTCATTAATATTTATATGTGTAAGATTTATTTGAGATTAATTATTACAAGTTGAATACGTGGGCTTTCCATTGATGTACACTTTGTTAGGATTGGACACTATTTATTGTTTTAGCTCATTTTAAATAAGTAGTTTGAACAAGCAGAAAAAAAATCATCTAAATACTGAGATAATCACATTCTAAACTAAGTTCTTAAGAATGAACATTAATCAAATATTGATTCATTCAATTATTTAATGCACTTTATTGTCCCCAATGAAAAATTTGTTCTGAACCCTAGGCCTGCATTCGCGTACAGTGAACAAAGAAACAACATAACAACACAAATCAAACAGTAAATTACATTCAACAAAGAGAATTACTGTACATATTTAAATGTCTAACTGACATAGGTGAAAAAAAATGCTTAAAACAATTGTATCTTGCAAACAGTCTTATCTACCAGAAGGCAGTACCTATGCGAGGGGTCAGATAATATTTTAGTAGCTTCATTAAGGAGCTTTTGCTCATAAAAAGATTCTAAAGATGGATATTCCCGTTTCTCTGTGGCTTTAGATTGAACTGTAATGTTTCTAAACCATACCCAGCAGACACACAACGTCATAGGGGAGAGCGGGGCACAAAGTAACACTTTTTGGTTTTGGTCAAATAATAAACAAAGTAATGGGGTTAGACAAACCATATTTTTTTTACCAACAACACACAAGCCTCTCCTACAAATGAGCACTGGAATTACGATCCCCGGACCTGTGGTTTCTGTACAGTATTGCCAAAAGTGTTAGGAGTAAAAATGTTACTATTTACTCCACCTGCGGGGCAAGTTGTAACAGACAGAGGGTTAGTTGTAACACATGCTTATAAAGGCAGATTCCACACAATTAATTTAAATTCAGTCTACTTTAAATAGTAGCTATATTTCCTCAGTAATATGGGCTCATTTCTTTTTTATTCTACATAGCGAGGTATATTTATTTATTTATTTGTTTATTGGATAAACACATTTGAATTTATTTGCATTATTAGCAATAAAAAAAAATTCTATAAAAAAAAAATATTTTCTATTATAAAACATTTTTATTTAAAAAGTTCTCAACATTACACTCAAAATTCAAAAAAATATTTTGTTAGTTTAGTTGGTGTTCAACAGTGTATGGCTTAATTGTAACACCCTGTTACAACTAACCCCGCTGCGTCATGTTTTACTCAAAACTGGCTAGCAGTCACTGTGTGTTTTATACATCTTTCAAAATAGTTTCATCTTTTAGCCTAGAAGATGGTGATCACAACAATATAAGATTTTACGCTCATACTTTGACCGATTTTTTCAAAATAAAAAAATATCGACTGTAATAAAAAATACTTTTATGCTGCAAAAATGGGTTCTCCTGTGTATCTCATCCAAATTTCGCCGAAAATGTTCAATAATTGGCAGGAAGACGTCTGCCGACACCGCGGTGAAAACCTCAGAAGCATGCCATGATTAACCCTGAGCAAATACTTTAAAACTCTGTGTTACATTTAACCCCGCGTTACTTTGTTCCCCGCGCTCCCCTAAGACATTAATATTAGGTTAGATTTTGTTTGTATGCATCTACAGACAATGACTACGTTTCCATGGACATCCTTAATCAAATTATTTGCCTTAATCTGAATAAGACAATATGATTAAAGTGTTTACATGAGTTGTTTTCAGAGTGTTGTTTTAATAGAATTTGATACCGAACACCATATGGGAAAAAACGAAACGAAACGTATGGGCCTAAACGAAAGTTAAGCAAAAACAACGAAATTCATAATCATGTTAGCAAAATACACGAAAAACGAGATCAAAGGAAAATGCGCTCCTCCGCTTTTTTCTGGCGTCATTTTTATATTCCCGCACCACGTCGCCCAATGTTGATAGATCGGTCTCCTGACCAATCAGCTGTCGTGAAGGCGGACCTACAGAAATGACAGGCATGGAGAGAGCGAGAGAAAGAGAACGGCAGCCAAAAATACAACCAATATACGGCTACTACCGTAACATTGGTTTCAGACAAAACTGCAATGTATTTTACTGGTAAATATGTCATGTAAAAAACACTTTACAAACACATTATATGTATATTTTTTCATTAATTTAAACGGAAACCTATCTATCTAAATGATAACTTAGATAGGCTAACTAAAAATGAGCATCAGTATGTCTGTGTCTGCACTGAGATCAAGCCCCTCACCTGAGAATGTGGACATTATGGCGTTTTTGAAGAAAAACTAAAACCTTAATTGAATATTTCAAATGTCCTTAAAGAGGACAATCCTGTTTATCTTGCACTAGTCTACACTGCTGTTATTTATTTAATTTGAGTTTACTTTCTTAAGATGGCTGCACTAAAGAGAATTGTTTTTTCTGACTACTCTATATTGGAGGTATTTATTTAATTTTTGTTGTTTACTCTGGTATTCTGACTGTACTAAAAATGTGATGACAAAATTAATAAAGAAACAGTTTATTTGTTCTTGTTATTAAGTGAATCTATTGTTCCTTAGCATTGCTGTTAAGATGACATCAACCCTAACCCCACAGCAAACAGAAACCGAACCGAACTGAACCGTGGCTCCAAAACCGTGAACGGAACCGAATCGTGCCTTTGATGTATCATTACACTTCTAGTAAAAACATATATCCATGCAATATAAGACTGGTTTTGTGGTCTCAAATGAGTAATACACTAAAGCATTCCAAAAATGATCCTGGTTTGGATTAAATTGTGAATCTCCAATGCTCTCCAATGTTGAACTCACCGCTGTGGAAGACGTTCGAGATGCTGGTTGGGCGTCAGTTTCTGTTGTGTTCTGTTCAGAATAAAAGTGCCATGTTTTTAACACAAGGGTTTTATCATTTAGTCACAATGATTCATTAAAATTCTGACGCCGCTTGGGGCTGTTTTTGATGCTGAGCAGGTTTACAACCAGCACAATCACTGACTGATATCTGCACGCATGTGTGTATGCATGAGAATGAGCTCTGACTGTGGTATGCTGCCTTTACATAAACAATGACAATGCTTGAGAAATGCTCTAGTATATGTAGTATTAGTGACATGAAGTTGTTTTTTTAAGATATTTTATTTAGCATGGAGGCATTATGTAAAACAAAAGTGTCGGTTGTTACAAATAGAAATTGTCCTTTTAATTCCAGAATCCTAAAAGCAGCTACTGTATATCACAGTTTCCATTTCCAGCTGATGTTTTATTTATTTATCACTGATAATACTCAGAAATTATCAGCAAATCAGTATATTAGAATGATTTCTGATGGTTTATGTGACACAGGAGGCTGAAGTAATTATGCAGAAAATTCTGAAATTAATAAATTACATTTTAAAATATTAACAATGATTTCAATTCGTATGGTGACACATTGCTGCCACACACATATTTTTACACTTAATTCACAAAACTCGTAAAAAAGAGATTAAAACGACATTTTCTCATAATAACAAGATATTATGACGTTAAAATGACATCTTTTGTTAAAAATTGAGATCTTATTTTGTTAAAACGACATCTTAAATAATAATATGTGTGTGGCAGCAATGCGTCACATTGATACTTTTTTGACTGTATATTTGTGAACAAATAAATTCAGCTCTGGTGAAAATAAGACACGTCAGGAATCAGTTAATATCGTTTAATGAAATAAAAAATCTACAGTTGAAGCCACAATTATTAGCCCTCCTGTGAAATAGTAATGATTTTGCAAAAATTTCACAAGCGATGTTTAACAGAGCTAGAATAATACTTATTTCTTTTAGTTTGGCTGGAATAAAAGCAGTTGTACATTTAAAAAAATTCAAGGTCAATATTATTATTAGCACCCTTAAGATATTTGTTTTCTTGATTGGCTACAGAAAAAAACACCGTTGTTCAATGACTTGCCCAAATATCCTAGATAAGCCTTTAAATTCCACTTTAAGCTTAATACTAGCATCCCACAAAATAACTAGAGAAATATAATGTACTGTCGTCATGGCAAAGACAAAAGAAATTAGTTATTAGAAATTAAAGTCTAATCTGTTATAAAATATTTGAAAAAAAAATGAAATTTCACAGGAGGGCTAATAATTTTGCCTTCAACTGTACAGGTGTACAGATGATTTGCATGATTAAATGTGTGTTTTAACCTGGTTGACAGTGGTGAGGTCTTCACAGATCATACTCATGGTACTGATCCAGTTCCCGTAGATACTCTCTTCTTTAGGGCTTGGCTTCTGTTGGCTGAATGAGACAGAAATATATATACAGTTGGAGTCAGAATTATTAGCCCCCCTGTTTATTTTTTTCCCCAATTTCTGTTTAACAGAGAGAAAATGTTTTTAACACATTTCTAATCATAATAGTTTTAATAACTCATTTCTAATAACTGATTTATTTTATCTTTATCATGATGACAGTAAATAATATTTACTAGATATTTTTCAAGACACTTCTATACAGCTTAAAGAGACATTTAAAGGCTTAACTAGGTTAATTAGGTAAGATAGGTTTTAGATTTTAGATTTAAGCAAGTTACTGTATAACAATGGTTTGTTCTGTAGACAATCCAAAAAATATATAGCTTAAGGTTAATTATATTGACCTTAAAATGGTTTACAAAAATAAAAACTGCTTTTATTCTAGCCGAAAAAAAAACAAATAAGACTTTCTCTAGAAGAAAAAATATCATAGGAAATACTGTGAATACACCTTGATGAGTCATTGAATTTAGACACACATATCAGTTCGGTTATTACTCTGCTTGCTGTCTAAAGTCAAACATTTCTTAAATCCCACTAGAGATGGCTGTCCACGCTTATATTTTGTCACGGTTAGACTACTGCAATGCACTTTACTGTGGCATTTCAAAATCTCTAATTTCCCGCCTTTAAAGAAAGCTGCTGCGAGATTTATTTGTAATGGCAGAAAATAGGACCACATTACCCTTCTTTTAAGGGGCCTCCATTGGCTGCCCGTCCAATTCAGAATTAATTTTTAAAGTGCCTTTACTGGTATATAAATCCCTTCATAATCTAGCCCCTACCTTTCTCTCAGAGCTGTTGCATTTTTACACTCCCGTGAGATCTATTAGATAAAGTGATCAAAATCTTATTTTAGTTCCTCAGTCCAGACTGAAAAGTAGAGGGGACAGAGCTTTCTCTGTGGCAGGTCATCGGTTATGGAACACTTTGCCCCTTGAGATTAGAAAGGCTCCATCCCTATCTATTTTTAAATCACTCCTAAATAGTCCTTTCTATTGCTACATTTTTATATTTTTTTCAGTCGTTTCTCTTATTTCTATGTTTTTTTTTTATATTTTACTTTGTCTTATGTACAGCACTTTGGTCAGTCTTGTGACTGTTTTTAAATGTGCCCTATAAATAATTGAACTTGAACAATGAAAAATGTATTGCTCTGTTAAACATTATTTGGGAAATATTTGAAAAAGACAAACAAATTCACAGAAGGGTGAATAACTTTGACTTCAACTGTATACTGTATATATATATATATATATATATATATATATATATATATATATATATATATATATATATATATATATATATATATATATATATATATATATATATATATATATATATATATACACACATATATATACATATATATACATACACATGTCTGGGAGGTCTATTGTACCTGATGTCTTTTAAAAGATCTTGCTGGGCTGTCAGTTGTCTCTGTGCCTCCTGCACTCGGCCCTCCATCGTCAGCCTGGCACACAGCTGGGCACAATGAACACCCAGAACTGACATATTCAAACTGCCTGCCCAAACCCAGCTGCATAAACAGAAGAACAACAGCAGACAGAGATGGAAAAATGAAGATTGAAATTTATATCCTTCATTCTGCTTCACTGATTTTGAAATAATTCTCTTATGTATGACAATGGTCTATTTATTTAATCAAAAACAAATGTTTCTTTTTTTAACACTGTACTATTAGAAATGAAAAGAACTGTTTTCTATTTTATATTATATTAAATTAATTTAGGGCGATACGGTGGCTCAGTGGTTAGTCCTGTCGCCTCACCATTTGCATGTTCTCCCTGTGTTCGCGTGAGTTTCCTCCGGGTGCTCCGGTTTCCCCCCTAGTCCAAACACATGCGGTACAGGTGAATTGAATAAACTAAATTGCCTGTAGCGTATGTGTGTGAATGAGTGTATGTGGGTGTTGCCCAGTACTGGGTTGCAGCTGGAAGGGCATTCGCTGTGTAAAACATATGCTGGATAAGTTGGCGGTTCATTCCGCTGTGGCGACCCCTGATGAATAAAGTCGAAGGAAAATGAATAAATGAATAAAGGTGAGTAAATAGTGATTATCACCTGAAATTATATTTTGGGCAGTCCTACAGTTGCAATGAGAATTATTCAACCCCCTGAATTATTAGCCCCCCTGTTTATTTTTTTCCCCAATTTCTGTTTAACGGAAAGAAAATTTTCTCAACACATTTCTAAACATAATAGTTTAAATAACTCATCTCTAATAACTGATTTATTTTATCTTTGCCATGATGACAGTAAATAATATTTGACTAGATATTTTTCAAGACACTTCTATACAGCTTAAAGTGACATTTAAAGGCTTAACTAGGTTAATTAGGTTAACTAGGCAGGTTAAGGTAATTAGGCAAGTTATTGTATAATGATGGTTTGTTCTGTATACTATTGAAAAAATATATAGCTGAAAGAGGCTAATATCTTTGAACTTAAAATAGGTTTTAAAAAATTAAAAACTGCTTTTATTCTAGCCAAAATAAAACAAATAAGACTTTCTCCAGAAGAAAAAATATTATCAGACATACTGTGAAAATTTCCTTGTTCTGTTAAACATCATTTGGGAAATATTAAAAAAGAAAAAAAAAAATCAAAGGGGGTTCAATAATTCTGACTTTAACTGTATGTGTTTCTATGTGCATAATGGCACTTTTGCAGATATTATACATGTGGCACAATATACTAGAGAACTGAAAGTTTTGTGTGCTGTTGTGCATAATGTAGTGTGTAGTTTACCTGCTGGTGGTGACTCTCTTCTGTTGAGTGATGACTCTGGTCACGTTTTGTAGTTCTCGAGTCCTGAAACTCAGTTGCAGTTGAAAAGGGACACGGTCCCGTTGTTGGAAACCTACATGCAAAAACAGTTCAACAATGTCACTTGCACCATCTGCTTTTGCCTTAAGTTATTTTACTTGGTGTCTTGATCTGTTAGATTGCTAATACACGAAGTAGTGATCCACATTCATACCATTCACGTTTCCGGGTTTCTCAGCAGTGGAAGTCGTCATAGTTGGGTAAACTTTTAGAGCACAGCGAATGGGAGAGTACAACATCTTTTTTACAATCTTGATTGCTTAAATAATAAAAGAAAAACTCCACGAGGGTGTTATCAAGACTTTCAGAAACAGGACAAAAATTCGTCAGATTTAGGGCGTACTCGCACTATGCTATCCGAACTGTGTCCAGGCCTGTTTCCCGGAACATTTGAGAAGTGCGAGTGATCTGAATTGGGCTCAGGCATGGTTCACTTGGCCGGACCTGGCCCGGTTGGAAGAGGTGGGCCTGAGCGCGGTTCACTTGGGCTCAGGCGCGGTACGCTTGCAGTGTGAGTGCAAGCGTGCCTGAGCCCGAAACTAAAAGCGAGACGTGACTTTTAAGGGACTGTTTGATATGGATTAATTAATCATTCGTGCTGTTCAATGAACGCAAACTGTCGTAGTTTATTAAAGACGCAAACCTCTCACTGCACGACAGCTGCACCTTCAGCAAACTTCCTAATTCCTGCAGCACGAGGACTTTATGATTGTTTATGAGCGTCAAAAGTGGCTGATCTGTTCGGTGAAATATTTGACTGCGTGTCACCACATAGCAAACGACTTAAACAATATAACTAAAGAAATCTCCACTGTGCTGAGCGAGAGCGCTACTGAGCAGCGTGTCATTGATGACGTAAGCGCGCCCAGGCCCGAATGTAATGTGAGTGCGGGCCATCGGGGGAGACGGGAGAGGGGACAGGCGTGCTTTGGCCCGGTTCAAGGCAACTGTACATAGTGTGAGTACGCCCTTACTGTCCTGCCCATAGACGCTGCATTAGAAATACCTTGCATAAGTGGTAATTACTTTTTTTGTAATTTGATGCAAACATTATATAATACTAGGGCTGGGCGATTTTTTCGATTAATTCGAATTTACGTTTTAAGACGATTTTATTTTTTACAAAATCGAAGAATCGCGATTTTTTTATACAAATATTAAAGCCGCTTTTCCACTATCGTGCCAAACCGTTCTAAACTGTTAGAAAACCGTGCTGAATTGTGCTGATTCTGTGTGTTGACGTCGCGGCTCTGTTGATCAACAGAGCCGCGACGTCAACACACACAGAGCCGCGACGTCAACACACAGAATCAGCACAATTCAGCACGGTTGTCACAGCTGATTTAGTGGAAGCGCGCCAGGGCGGACTGGCCATTGGGAACACCGGGACATTTTCCCGCTAGAGCAACAACAGCTCCGCAGCCAGCCAGCTTTGCTAATGTTTCCAAGCGCGTCGTGCTGTTGTTCGCGTCCCCGCAGCCGTCTGTCTCTCCCGCGCGAGCTGCGAGACGGGCTCGACAGGTGGAGTCACTTTTAGTCACTTATGCCCGCGCACCCATCGCTCCACACACACACACACACACACACACACACACACACACACACACACACACACACACACACACACACACACACACACACACACACACACACACACACACACACACGAGTAAATAATTGCACCTAGTTCAAAGCCCAGACGGCTGGTTTTGTATATTATACCCGCGCTCCACCTGAAGGACGGTTACGGCGTGTTGTAAATGTCGGTCACCGCAGAAAGTCAAATCTTTCTTTAATTTGGACTTTTGCTTGAATTACGGAGTGGCACAGTAGCTGTCAAGGTACTGCATGAATTAAATCATAACCCATATATGCACCAATAAACAAGTAAAATGAATGAATGAATAAAATAAATATGGATTCTTAAATGTCGGCAGTTTTTACTCCAAAAAAATATCAATACGTATCGACAAATGTTTTATAATAAATTAAGCAATTTCCAACATTTCAGCTATAGGCCATTATACGATTCAGTTAAATATAAGATAAACATTTAAATATATATAGATATGTAACAGGTTTCTGTGGGGTTTTTTTTTGTTCACGGTGATCTTTAATATATACTGGGTGGTGTAGCTACGCACAAATATTTTCTAAAACGTCAAGCAGATATTTGTCTATAGCTCGTTAGTTATTTATGAAGACAAAAAATTATTAAAATAACAAAAATAAAACTATAAAATTACAAAGATAAAAAGAGCAGCATTCTGCTAAATATAGTCCTTTATATCCTGATATGCTGTGTTGTTTCATTCGTTTTTTTTATATTTAACTTGATGGATTCGTTATTTAATGTTTGAATACTGAAATCGTTTAAATGGTTATATTTTATCATCAAAATGTAGTATATTTTATATCATTACCAATTTTTGATATAAAACCGCTGTTATTTTATTGATTGTTATGAAATAATTTAAGTGCTATATTTTTTATTAGTGAAAGTGCCCGCTCACTTTGACAAGGCCTGTCTAAATATATATTTCTGCCATGCCACTAATACAGATAAACTATTGTTGCATTATCATTGTTTATTTTTCTGTTATGGACAGAGATTTGAAATATTTATTTCCCCTCCAATCCTTTTCAATCTTCACGTTACATTTTGGTCATTTTCTCTCCAAATAAAATTTGCTCAAAGCTGCACAACATATGACCTGCTGTGACTTCTATTGTAGCTATGTTTAGCATCCCTATATGAGAGAGTGCCATAACCGCGTTTAGTCACACTATTGCTTTTCTTTTACAAGTGAGCATAAAAAAAAACTAGTTTCAGCATTTATTTAAATTTAAATGAACAAGGTAAGCTGGTAAGGTAGTTACACAGTAAAAATTTTTTTTATAAAAAAATAAATAAAAAAATCGAAATCGAAATCGTGAATCGGTCAAACTTTATGAAAAAAAATCGAGATTTTTTTTTTTTGCCATATCGCCCAGCCCTATATAATACATATGTAAATATGTATAAATATATAAATGTACATACTTCTTTAAAAAATAAACTTTTAAGAAAGGATTTAAGATGCTGATAACCGTTAAATGCCTTAAAACAGTCAATGTAACAAAACGGTGTCATTTTTTTTACATTTGTCAGAAAACAGACACAAACGTTTAAGCTCAAAGTCTTCCTCAGTTTGTAATTCAGTCCCTCCACCTCTTTTCAAATCACTAATTATGTTGAATTAGCCAATATTCAATTATTAAAAACATAGCTAATTTGCTTCCATTTAAATATTAGACCATTTTCACATCATGAGGAATATCACATCCACTTATACGTACAACACATTAATTCCATAATCAAAAAACTGATTATATTAAAATCACACACAATTACCATAGCATAACTAAAACAGTCATCAAAATCTACTTCACAAGCCTTTAAATTGCATAACAATGGAAAAATTCAATACTTTTGTGTCTGTTTCTTGACGAATGTAAAATCAAACATCAAAACAACAATATTCATATTAGTGTGGATCACTACTTTCTCTATTAGAAACCTAAAAGCACAGAAATGCCAACTGGCCAGCGGGGCTTGAACCAGCGACCTTCTTGCTGTGAGGGACAGTGCTAACCACTCAGCCACTGTGCACTCCTTGAATTAGCCAATGTTTAATTACTTAAAAACAGTTAATTTACCTCCATTTAAATATTAGACAATTTTCACATGATGAGGAATATCAGACCCACCCAAACAATACATCAATTTCATAATCAAAAATGGAGTATATTAAAATCACATATAATCACAGTCATCAATATCTACTTCATAAGTCTATAAATTGCATAACAGTGAAAATTGAATATGTTTGTGTCTGTGTCCTGACGAATGTAAAATAAAATGTCACAACAACAATATTCGCATAAGTGTGGATCACTACTTTCTCTATCAGAACTTAAAAACTGTGAAATTCAACAACAACATCTTGGTTATCTTTTTATCAAACGGCTTCAGTTCACTTTCTTTCAATTGCACACTATATTTAATGCTTACATTCGACTTTTTCTGGTCTGACTGCAAACTGGAAAGTGATCTCGACAGCCTCCGTCACATTGCCAATCTCTCTGACTAACCGATGATTATCCTCTTCGTAGGGGAAGTACCTTGTCAATCAGAGAGGAAAAAACAGAGACAGATGTACAATGCATGTATGTGCATGTGTTTTTGTCAGAGTGTGTGTGTGGTGGAGGTAACTAACGGATACTTACATGCCGTCCGGTGCCAAAAGTGTTGCCATGACGCTAGTTGCTAGGACGTTGTCAGAAATGGCACTCTGAATCTCTGTGGCGACGGTACCAATGTTTACAATATTTATCTGAGAATTGGACAAGAACAATTACTATGAAATGCAGAAATTACATTTAACCCTTGTGCACTGTTCAAATTGACTACCCTTTTTGTTCTGTTAGGGATGAAAACATCCACTGAATTAAACCTGTCAAAATGCATCAGATAAATATATATTTTTTTCAATTTTGTCTGTTAATCAACCTCAGTCCTGATCAAAACTACTAAATTGTTTGGAAAATTACAGGATTTTAACTCTTTAATTGCCAAATTTATAAATGATGTACCTGATTTGGTGAAAAAAACATGACGCATTTTCAACATATAAGTAATCGTGGACTGGATTTTTTTAACCGTTTATCACAGAATTACTGGCACTACCCTTCATACATTCAAAAACTGTACTCTTCCAGAGTGAGTAAAAGGGCTCGCAAAATCACTCTGGACGCCTCGCACCCTGCACACTACCTGTTCGAACTGTTACCGTCTGGGCGGCGCTACAGAGCACCAAGCACAAAAACAGCCAGACACAGGAAAAGTTTCTTTCCTTAGGCCATCTACCTCATGAACAGTTAAATATTCCCCTACTGGGCAATAAACGTGCAATACTTTCTCTTACGCACTTGTACACAGCACCTTATAACAATATACAATGCAATACTTTCTCCATTCGCATTGGTACACAGCACCTTATAACCTGTATATTGCAACATATCTGTATACAATTCAACATCCAGATGTTTTTGACTAACTGCATCTCTGTTTAATGTTTATCGCCTTTTTCTTGTCTCATATTTAATTTTGTGTTGTCACTTGTCACTTTATGTGCACTGGAAGCTTCTGTTGCCAAAACAAATTCGTTGTGTGTGTGAAGCACACTTGGCAATAAAACTGATTCTGATTCAGTCTTAGACATGTGAACGATTAGTAACAACATTGGCTTTGATACATCGTTAAATTTTCATTTTTTCTCCCTAATTTACTGTTGGTGGCTGTTTTAGCCCCATTGACTTCCACTATGGTGCATGAATACACAGTCTTTGTTTTTGTTTACTCCATGTAGTTCTGAGAGCTGAGATGCATATTTTGATTTTCTCAGACACATCAAGGTAAGTGTGTAAAGGTCACTCTCACACTCTCACAGACACACACACAATTTAGTTGTTGCTGTTACACTCCATATAAGTTTTTTTCACAGGCCTATAAAGGGTTAATGGTGCCAACTGATGATCAACAGTAAAAATTACAAATTTTACCTCTTCCCAACAGGGAAAACTGCAAAAATGCATGATTATATGGTGTCATGGTTTTGCAATCAAAAAATGTGATTATAATGGAAGTCAATGGGGGAAAAACAGCCACCAACAGTAAATTAGGGAGGAAAAAATGAAAATCAATCAAAAACAATACATCAAAGACAATGTTGTTTTACAAGTCCAAGAGTTTGATAAAAGGTAAAAGAAAATCCAGTCCACAATTACTTTTTATACTGAAAATTCGTCATTTTGTGCGTTTTTTCATTAAATCAGTGACATCATTTATGAATTTGGCAATTAAAGAGTTAAAATCCTGTAATTTACATAAACATTTAGTAGTTTTGATCAGGACTGAGGTTGATTAACAGAATCATGCAAAGAAATTGAGAAAATATTAATCTGATTAATTTTTAAAGCAGTTTGGATGTTTTCATCCCGAATATAACAAAAGGCTAGTCAATTTGCCCAGAGTGTATCGGTGAGTTCTTTAAAAATTAGAAGCAAAATATTTGTCAAAACTACTAAATGTTTATGTAAATTACAGGATTTTAAATCTTTAATTGCCAAATTCACAAATGATGTTACTGATTTGGTGAATAAAACACACACAATGATGTATTTTCAATATAAAAAGTAATTGTGGGCTGGATTTTTTTTTTTTTACCTTTTATCACAGTCTTGGACATTACGTGAAACAAATTAGTACGAATTAGTAATTAGAGAACGATTAGTAGCAACATTGGCTTTGATGCATTGTTAGATTAAAATTTTTTCTTCCTAATTTACTGTTGGTGGCTGTTTTTGCCCCATTGACTTCCATTTCAAGCACATTTGATGGTGCATGAATACACAGTCTTTGTTTTTGTTTACTCCATGTAGAGATGCATATATTGATTTTCTCAGACACATCAAGGTAAGTGCGTAAAGGTCCCTCTCACACTCTCACAGACACACATACACACACTATAATTTGCTGTTACATTCCATTTAAAATCCAGAACCTAAGCTTTTTTTTCACAGGCCTATCTTAAAGGTTAATGGTGCCAACTGATGATCAACAGTACAAATTTAAGGTTTTACCTCTTCCCAACAGGGAAAACCACCAACAATCAAAAATGCATGATTATATGGTGTCATGGTTTTGTAATTAAATAAATGTGGTTATAACGGAAGTCAATGGGGCAAAAACAGCCACCAACAGTAAATTAAAATGAAAATCAGTTAAAAACAATGAAAAGTTAAAAAATATTTATCTGATGCATTTTTACAGCAGTTTAATTCAGTGGATGTTTTCATCCCGAACATAACAAAAGGCTAGTAAATTTGCTCAGAGTGTATCGCTGAGTTCTTCAAAAAATTCTAAGCATTTTCTTAAAATATGTGTCAAAATAAGATTTGTCACCAAAAATCATTCTGCTAGCTGAAACACAGAAAAAGTTATGGCCAAATTAAGACTCAAAATCACCCCAGAGTGGATGAAAACATCCATAACAGTAAGGGTTAAAAACTGATCTTCCATTTTCATTTTTCACCTGCTCATCAAGGCTGCATTTACTGATCAAGAATGCTGTAAAAACAATAATATTGTGAAATAGTATTACAATTGAAAATAATGGTTTCGTGTTTTAATAGATTTTAATTTCAACCTGTGATGGCAAAAATAATTATATGGTGCTTATTTATTACTTAAAGGGACAGTTCACCTTCAAAACAATTACATTTCTCACAATTTCCTCACCCTCCACTTGATTCAAACCTGTTGGAATTTCTTTCTTCTGTTGAACACAAATGAAGATATACCTGTACAGAATAATATTACAGAAAAAACAGCCATTGACTTCCATAGTATATATTTTTTGTTCTTACTATGGGTGTCAACGGCTGCTTTACCCCCAAACATTATTTAGGATATCTTGTTTTTTGTTCAACAGAAGAAAGAAATTCACAAATGAAGATGTATTGAATAATACTGCAGATAAAAATACAGCCATTGACTTCCTTATTATATATATTTTTGTTCCTACTATGGATGTCAATGGCTGCATTCCCCTCCCAACATTATTTAGGATATCTTGTTTTATGTTCAACAGAATAAAAAAATGTACAAATGAAGATGCACTGAATAATATTGGAGAAAAAACAGCCATTGACTTCCATAATATATATTATTGTTCTTACTATGGACATTAATGGCTGCTTTCACATTCATCATTATTCAGGATATCTGGTGTTGTGTTAAAATGAAGAAAGAAATTCATGAAAGTTTAGAGTCACTTACGTGTGAGTAAATGATTAGGAATTGTTCATTTTAGGTTGACAGCTAAGTTCAAACTAATGTTAAACTTGTTGTGCACCCACTAGTGATGGATGTCTTGCAAATGTATGCACCAGTTTCCAATAGTCATTGTTTAAAGCACCCATTCAAATACAGCAGAAGGGGAAAAACTGAATCCTCCTCCTTTGCATGTGTGGGTGTCACTAGTTCTGAGTATCAGTTTCTCTTTACAAGGCTTCAAGCTATATGTTACTAAAACTCATTAAAAACAGGTTAAGCTTCTAAACATTCAGGATGTGCTAAAAGTCAGATATGGTGACTCATAGAGCTGTTAGCAGAAAAAGTAGAGCGGGAGACACAGACAAAATTAGCATTTCTGCAGAGTTAACAATGGCCAAGAAGTGTGTGAGATGTAACCAAATTATTGAAAGTCAACGGCCATATTAGGGGTTCCTGGAATTCTCATTTACCTTTTAGGGTTTAAACATCCGATCTGATATCTGCAACATTTATTTATTTGATTATTTGTATCTCGATTAAAAGGATTGTTTACCCAACAAATATAAAAATCGGTCATCATTTTGAGCCTTGACTTCCTCCAAACAAGTTTGAGTTTTATTTTTCTGTTGAACACAGAAGATATTTTGAAGAATGTTGGAAACCTGTAACTGTTGACTTCCATAGTTTGTTTTGCTCCTACTATGGATGTCACTAGCTGTTTCCATTCAACATTTTTTATTCAAATTTTGGAATACTGCGTTTAAAATGTGCAAAGAATCTGCATAAAAACTTAAGCACACAACTGAGTAGGATAAACTTTATCTAATAAGAAAAAAATGCATAAATTCAATGGAATGCAATTACAGAATAAACTCAACATGTGCATCAAAATTTCTGTTTTAACATATCATGTAACAAAAATAGTTGCGATGGGACAGCGTTAATGGACAAAGCAGTAGACTGACAATCTGAAATAGGGGTGTAACGGATCACGATTGATCCGTGATTCGTACGCATCACAACCCACAGTTCAGAACACATGTGACCCGCGGATTAATACTTTTATTTAATGATGATGAAAGAAGTGTGGTAGGTTACTCGAGATGTGGTGGGTTTCTTAGGTTATTAAAGGTGTTTTCTGTCACTACTTGTTTAGCCTGCATTAATGCATTCAGTGTAAGCTGCATGATTAATCATTAAAAGATTGGGATCTCAACAACCACGCAACATAAATTATAAATCATGGTGATTTGCATATGTTTATTAATCCTTCCTTGAAATCTAAAAACGCAAAAATCAAGAAGTCTTTTGAGTTAGTATGAAGTTGCAAACAGATAAATAACACAGAAGTGTTGGGATAACAGTTTATAGTTTAGATAAAACCACTGATGTTTATGGTAAAGATTAAAATCACCGTCACGTGCATTTAACTACGCTCAAAAATGAAAGTTGTAGGCAGCAATTACATTATTTAACCAATAGGTGGCCAGCCATTAAAAATATGCCACTGAATAATTCTTCAAAAATGACACATCGAGCAATGAAACATGAAGTTTTATGAGTGAATAACTGAACCATTTATTGAAAATGAGACTAAAATAAATATGGGTCGTACAAATTGTAATGTTAGATTTATACATTTAGCGTTATCAGCAACAGTAACAGTGAATTTTTCACACTACTGAATATTTTACCATTTATTTTTATTCAGCTGATTATTTCTTCATTTTATTCTTAATAAAATTACAGCTTCTAAGTTCTGTTTGTTAAAACCAAAGGTGTCTTGCAGTGCTGTTTTTGTAATAAATGGAATGCAAATTACATTTGTCTCCTCCCCTTTTTGGCTGATCCGAAAAATGGTCTGATCCGTGACTAAAAAACCATATGTAATCTGAACCGTGAGATTTGTAATTCATTACATCTCTAATCTGAAATGCTGTTTTGGTCATTCTAACAAAACCTCAGCCAATGTCATTCATCACAGTGGTTCAGTTTTATTACCTCCAGAACTATCTTGAGCGTCTAAGCTTCCAAAGAGCATCTCACGCCTTTAAAAGCCACCGTGCATTCATTGCATTTAGTCTTCATCGTCTGAGGCGCAAGTAATTTATTACATAGGAAAAAGGCCCACAGTGGATTCTCCAACCACAGCAAATTCCATTTTTGTTATTGATATTTGGCACCAGTTCATCAAGAAATGACGATTTTGTTCTCTGTGACACACTGGATAGAAACTGTGCTTTATTCTCAAATGTTATATGCCATTAATTAACACCTTTGTATTTTCCCGTATTGACTCAGAGTATATACAGGAATCAGAGAGTGAAATTCAATATCTTTTAAGACCTTTTTTTAAGACTCTTTCCAATAAAATAAATTTTTAAGACTCTTTTTATAAGACCTTATAACCACTTTAGGTTTCAACCGGAAACACTGGCGAGATTTTAACTTACAGTATATTTACTAAATATTAATGTAAGAAACTAATCCAAAACTAAAACATTATTCATATACTGAATAAAAATCTATTAAATCTAGCACATTCAGCAGGTTGGCGCACATAGAACTGCAGGAATAATGATGTTGACTTGGTTTCTGCAGTAAACAAAGCAGCAGGATGTCAAATCTAGCAAGATTTTATCGATTTCATAAACTACACAGCATCCTCATATTCACAGATTTAATTCAGGCAAACTTTAGCATACAGCCATACATTGCATAATCAAAAAGTATATAAAATTAATTACCTTGCAAAATATCATTTAAGACTTTAATACTTTTTAAGGGCCTTAAATTTCTCTACATTGATTTATCAACTTTTAATATATTTTAAGACCCCGCGGACACCCTGTGACTATTGTAACGATTTGATGGCTGGAGCTCTAAACCTCCTACTTTGAAAAAAATGCACTGGCTTCCTGTCAGTTTTCGAATTAATTTTGAATTCCTCATGCTTCCGTACAAGGCCTAGAATTTATCTGAGCTTTTAATACCATACACTCCTAGACGTGCTTTACGCCCGACTGAGGCTGGTGTTTTAACTGCTTAGTCAACATGGCTAAAATCTATGGGAGACCGAGCATTCTCTTCATTGGCACCTAAATTATGGAACTCTTTACCCTCTGACATATACGAAATGCAGAATCCCTGAGTATTTTTAAATTCTCTCTTAAAACTTACTTCTTTAGGGTAGCTTTTATTTGATTTTTATATATATTACTATTATTATTATTTTATGTGTTTTTAATTTCTTTTATGATTACATTTTTTCTTTGCATTCATCCTTGTATGTATACTGCTGACGTTATATGTCTGTAAAGTGCCTTGAGATGCTACTTTTAAAGGCGCTATATAAAAATAACTATTATCATATTCCAGTTTTGTGCATAACATAGCTATTGGTTGCTTTTTTTCTCCTAAATTTCTTCAAAATGTCTTTTTTTGTGTTCAATAAAAAAAAAAAAAAAAACTCAAACTGGTTTGGAACAACAAAGGGACTTAATGGCAAAATATATTCTATAATTATTTCCTACAATCTGGAAGCCCTATGCGATTACAAAGAAAATGGGAGGTGGAACTAGAGACAGAGTTAACAGAAGACATGTGGCGATCCGTTTTAGACAATATTCACTCATCTTCAATTTCTTTAAATCATAGAGATATACAATTTAAAGTAGTACATAGATTACATAGTTCCAAAGTGAAACTAGCCAAATTTAAACCGAATATAGAGCCTAATTGTGACCGATGTAATATTGAGCCAGCTACTCCATCTCATGTTTTGGGCTTGTTCAAAATTAAAGGATTTCTGGCACCTAATATTTAAATTTCTCTCTGACGCGTTAAATACCTATATAGAACCTGAGGCCATATTTTTTTAATATTTGGTATCACACCACAGTCCTCATGTTTTAGTAAAAGCAAGATAAATGTGATTGCCTTTGCTACGCTTTTAGCTAGAAGGTTAATATTGCTGAAATGGAAGGAAAAATTTTCTCCAACCTTTAAAGGGCACCTATGGTGAAAAAAATCTACTTTTCAAGCTGTTTGGACAGACATATGTGTAGGTATAGTGTATAGACCGTCATATTGGGATGATACTGTATAAACACACTCAGTCCTTTTTTTCAATTTAACAACATAAAAACGATGGACCAATTGGAGCGGTTCTGAAACCGAGCGCAACTTGACGAAGAAGTGAGGTCCCCCCCGCCCACCAAATTGATTGACAGCTGCGTATTAACAAGTCTCCATAGTAAAGCGTATAATCATATCAACATGAAAGGACGTGCGCAAAGCAACCAGGAATAAAAGATCTGTTTGCCAGGATCATCAATCATCAACAAATGTGATCAAGAGTGAGTTTTACAAGTTTAAAATGTTTTAAAACAGTGCAGGCAACGCAGTGGCGCAGTAGGTAGTGCTGTTGCCTCACAGCAAGAACGTCGCTGGGTCGCAGGTTCGAACCTCGGCTGGGCTGGGTCAGTTGGCGTTTCTGTGTGGAGTTTGCATGTTCTCCCTGCGTTCTGCGTTCCTCCGGGTGCTCCGGTTTCCCCCACAGTCCAAAGACATGCAGTACAGGTAAATTGGGTAAGCTAAAGTGTCCGTAGTGTATGAGTGTGAATGTGTGTGTGTGGAAATTCCCAGAGATAGGTTGCGGCTGGAAGGGCATCCGCTGCGTAAAATCGTGCTGGATAAGTTGGTGGTTCATTCCACTGTGGCGACCCCGCAAGGGACAAAGCCGACAAGAAAATGAATGAATGAATGAATGAAAACAGTGCATGTGTGTAATGAATTACAGCGATTTATTTCAGCTTTACTTCATCACCACAGCCGCGTGTGAGAACAATTATAAAAGAAGACGCTTCAATCCCGGTTTGTAGACGTTAAATCAGGTTTATTTTGTACATTAACATAACGGATATCCATACAGCAGTGGATATTAACCTGTATCCTCTCACATATCGCAGTACACAAAAACTGCTACCTGCTGCTCAGAGCAATAAAATAGAAAGTTAAGAAAGGTATAATAAAAAATCTGATGGGTGTTTTGAGCTGAAACTTTACAGACACATTCTGGAGACACAAAAGACTTATATTTAATCTGGAAAAAGGGGTAACCTAGGTGCCCTTTAAGTAATGGCTTATGGAACTCCTACACTACCTGACCTTAGAAAAAATACGATATACTGTAAGAGGTTGTTCTGATATGTTTTTTTTTCTCATCTGGAAACCTGTTTTAGATCACATAAAGAAGATAGACCCTTTAGTCATTTTAGAAGAGTAGAACCTTTCCTTGTGATTTTTCCTTTTTTTTTCTTTTTTTTTCTTCTTTTCTTTTTTCATTCATTCATTCATTCATTCATTCATTCATTCATTCATTTTCTTTTTTGCTTAGTCCTTTTACTAATCCGGGTTCGCCACAGCGGAATGAACCACCAACTTATCCAGCACATGTTTTACGCAGCGGATGCCCTTCCAGCTGCAACCCCTCTCTGGGTAACATCCATACACACTCACTCACACACATACACTACGGACAATTTAGCCTACTCAATTCACCTGTACCGCATGTCTTTGGACTGTGGGGGAAACCGGAGCACTCGAAGGAAACCCACGCGAACGCAGGGAGAACATGCAAACTCCACACAGAAACCCCAACTGACCCAGCCGAGGCTCGAACCAGCGACCTTCTTGCTGTGAGGCGACAGCACTACCTACTGCGCCACTGCGTCGCCTCTTTTCTTATATTTATGAGAGTAAAATATGTTTTACTTAATGTTATTATTTATTTGTATTTTATCTTAATATTATTTATATATTTTTATAGAATCTAAAATGTATATGTGTGCGGCAGGTTTTGTTTGTTATGTAAAAAAAAAGAATAAGTGAAAGGCTATTTGTACTGTATGTTTCATATCTAACACGTTTAATAAAAATATTTTTGACCAAAAAAAAACTGGTTTGGAACAAGTCAAGGGATAGTAAACGATGACAGATTTGTATTTTTAGATGAGCTATGCATTAAAGGTAGATGCAACATGAGCCAGATTGTTGAATACAGAAGTAAAATACAGCTGTAATAACTCACTCTTCCTCCCGTGTGATCAGCCAACTTCCCGACCTCCGCCAGACGACAGTCCTCTCCTTCAAACGTCATCACGGAAACGATCACGCTGAAAATGACCACAACAATTCAACATCATTAGAATTCGACATCGTGTTTTCCTCTCTTTCTGTGGGTGTGTTTGTTTAATTGATCATTGTCGATTACTTCTAACATAATAAATATCCATAATATGTCATGCAGTCACTCACCCCTTTTCAGCAGCAAAATGAGCTAACTGGTTGTAGAAGTAAGGTGCAGGAGTGGGACAATGAGAAGACTCTTGGTCTAACTGGCCCAGGCCTATGTTTGCCTGCCCATCTGTGCAAATTATAACCTGAAACAAAACATTAAATTTTATGCATGTATCACCTTTATTGCAGAAGTAAGCTCTTTTCTGGGATTGTTTTAGGACTTATGATTGTGAGAAATGACTAGGAATAACAAAAGGCAAAAATTGTCAAACTACCTGCTCTACAAACAAGTGTGTTTATGGCTATACATAAAAATACAAATAAGAAAATACCGCTTTTCAATAGCTGTGCCCATGCATATAGGAAAGAATGAGGTCAAGACACAAACAGACCACTTAATTAGGTACACTTGTACACTTTTGAGCATGTTGATGTGGTCAAGAAGTTTAAACTGAGCATTAAAAAGGGGAAGAAAAATGACTTAAATGACTTTGTGTCTGACAGGCTGGTCTGAGTATTTCAGAAACTGCTGATATACTGGCATTTTCATGCACAATGAACTCCAGGGTTTACAGAGGATGAAGAAAAAGAGAAGTGAGTGGCAGTTCTTTAGGTGAAATGTCTCACTGATGGCAGTAGAAACCACTTGTTACAACCAATGTCTGCAAAAGAGCATCTCTGGACAAGGGACACAAGTGACACAGTCATGCTGGCTCAACAAAACAACAGATGAGTGGAAAAGGTTTGCCTGAGTCTCAAGTTCTGCTCTCCCCACCCCCCTGCAATATATATTGCAATATGAATACATTTTCACCAGATAACTTGAATAGTCCTATTTAGAAAGAATTCATTCATTTAGATTGATGGTTTTATTGGTGGATAAATAGTCTTAGGCCCCGCTTACACTAATATGTTTTAGTTTTAAAATGGCGTTTTAGAATAAAAACGATCCACGTCCACACAGGCGTTTCACCCAGCGTTTCTGAACAACTCTCCGTCTACACTACACCGCTGAAAACGCACATCACGTGACACCACACACACACTCTGGCATGCACTGCAGCATATCTACCTATATGAGAGCTGTGCACGTCGGGCTGTTCATCAAGGATCTACCGCTGGATCTAATCTCGCTATATTTGTTAAACGTGATATTTAATTCATCTTGTTGTCTATATCTAATGTCTTTTGTCTAAAATCTATCAAATCTTTGTCTTAAATCTATATGTCTTTTGAAACTATTGTTCTCATGAAACACGTTTTGGCTGAGCACAAAGCTAAGTTAATATATTCATTTATGTAATGTACACTGATTCTGCACATTTGACTGATTGCTTGCATTTATTTTCCTATAATGTATAAGTTATTGTACGTTATTCTTTTATAATGGCCATTATTGATTATTAACACTGATATTCAGCAAAATAGAGGGTATGGTTCATATTTTCAATGAAAATGAAAGGAGGCAGTGATGTTATAGGCTCCGTTTTCTTATAAATATGCATACAGTGAAGATGACGCTCATATAAATATGTAGCTACACGACACCTCAACATTTTTGATGTCTGTTAAGTTGCTAATATCAAAATGCAAATAGGCAGTTCCTCACATCATGTTTTTATTTTATTGTTAAGAAAGTGAAACAACGTATCCAGGATGATGTGAATGAGGTTATAAAGTACACTGTTGCCTTTGAAGATTTACCAGACGTGTCCTCAGGACCGGAGTTTGTTTTCCATATCAAACTTTCGAAGTCTGAACTTACAAGGAGAGGATGCAGGACTGAACTGTGTGTAGGCGACTTACTTTTGAGGAAAAGCCCCAATCACATAGGCAAACATCTGCAGCCACGCCTCCGTTTTCAGATGTCTCTGTTTTCCCCCCATCCACACTAACACAAAGCAGCAGGGTTTTAAAACTAAAACAGCCTCTTTAGTGTTTCGAAAACGCTCCGTTTTCGGTGCTCGAAAACTCCTGCTTAGTGTGGACGGATGGCATAACCGTTAGTGTAAACGGGGCCTTAGTCGCTGACATAATCTTCAGCAGGTATGGTGAAAACTCTAACGGCCCAATCACGAGGGGCGTCAGTGTCAACGCTTCCCATTCACTTTGAATGGGTGACGTCAAGCATTGCCAAACTGAATTGTGGATCCGTCTAGCTGCAGAAGTTGTGAATTTCTCAAGTTTTCAAGCGACAATAAAAGCGTCAGCCAATCAGATTGCTGTATGCAAATACACCAGCTCAGACAGTAGCCGATTGCGGACTAATTTTATTGGCTGACCCTGCTATGACAATTGCATCAGCCCTAACTTCAGACACGCCTTCTGTCAAGTTTTGACGCTGAAGCCCCGTGTGAATCAGGCGTAATGGTGGACGGCTGCTTCTCACTTAGGGCTGTCTATGCCACTGAGGAAGAGATAGTCACTATTGGGCAGGGCTTTCCCCCTCTAATGGCATCTACAAAGGGAGAATGTCAATCAAAGTGTTTTTGATTATAATTATAAGTCTGATAATCAAAAGTTTTTTTTTATAAATTTTTATCATTAGAGGCTGGATGTATTCACATCCTGTTGCCACACAAAATGTCTGAGTGCCTTGTTAAATACTTTCGGTTCAAGCCACTTCTAGCAAGGTATAACTAGCAAAGTGGTTAGTGAGTGTAAAATAAATAAATAGACAGATAAATGTAGACAAGACTATGGGCTATGTGTTAACAATATTTATGACTGAAACAGGTTTAGTGACAGACTTTATGAAGACTGACTTTTGAACCAGTGAACTGTGATGCCATGGCAACAGAGATGAGGGCCGCAGGTCCCAGTGCAGTGGCTCCGTGCTCTCTGAGTCTGAGGACAAGAAGACACTGAAATAAACTATAAAGTTACAAAAGAGTGTTGGACTTTCTGCTTAAATGGCACTGGAATAAAACATTGAGGTTTTATAGGTGTTAAATTGGATTTTAATAGCTTCAATGGGGACATCCTTGTGTCTTTGTGTATTTTGTGTACCTTGCGGGGGCATAGTAGACATTTTAAAAGTATGTTTGTTCTGTGTGTGTGTGTGTGTGTGTGTGTGAGGGGGGGGGGATGGAGGGAGGGAGGGGCGGGGTAGTTGAATGAGAGCTAAATCTTTATGTTCATATAATTATTAATCACCTGTTTCTAAATGGTCTGGCTCTAAAAGTGAGGGGAACGTATACCTCCACCCCCCGGTTGCTACGACCCTGGTACCTGGTATAAAATAAGTTTTAAAAAAATTATAGATTTCCTATTGAAAAAAAATTATTTTTCTTCACATAAATAAATTGACATTTATTTATTTATTTTTTTAACAGTGAACATCATTTTTCAGTCTTCCTTGAAAATTTACAGTCTATAATATCCTTTTATTTATACCATAGTTGAGCTGGTTACAGTGTGTGGTAACATTTTAGATTGAGTACCAATTTCCATTATTCACTACTTGCTTATTACCTGCTTATTATAAATATATTGGCTGTTTATTAGTACTTATGACGTATATGATCCTATTCTATATCCCTAAACCTACCAAATACCTAAACCTAATTAATACCTCACTAACAATTAATAAGCAGCAAAGTGGTTCATTATTGAGCTAAAAATCTTAGTATGTTAATGGTTAATGGTTTGTTTATAGCGATTGTAATTGTTAATAACTGCTTTTTGATTCTTTACAATCATTTTAGGCACAATTATCCTTTACAAACTCATCAGTTTACAGTGATTTCCTAAAGCTCTCAACTTCAACAGTGTGTAATGAAACAGCAGCACAACAACTTTCAATTTCAGACAGACCAGCAGAAAAAAAATGCAGTCAAGTTAGTAGCAAACCTACAAAACATCCGCCCACACACACACACACACACATGCGCAGATGAGAGAAAGCAGGAGAAAGTTCCACTCACTCTTTGATTTTCTGGGTCAGAGGCTGAATGGTCTCTGCAATGCAGTGTGGGGTTTTGTAGTTTTCTCCCTCTGTCTTCAGATAGTCGTAGTCCACCAGTGCCCAGTCTTTCAAACAGAGAGGGACCCCTGTGCCATCACCATACACCGTTACCTGAAAAACACACACACATCATTCATGCTTCTCTCAAATCCAAAACCTATCCTTCACCTCCATATAGAGTTCAATTCACATAAACAAATGCGGAGTGGCCAGATTATTAATGAGAAAAACTATTTTTAAAAACAACTAAATGAATATATATGGCTGTTTGATTAAATGCCTCAGGGCTGAAACATTGAAGTGTTAATGGGTTTCAATGGGGACAGTTTAGTCCTGAAGATCCTGATTACAAATTACAAAAATTGGCGATCTGGTGATACTATACAATACAGAATATGTCAAAAAAAGCAATAATACATTTATTACAGTACTTAATCATCTTTGTAAACAGTTAAAGAAAATAAATGTGTTCATTGTTTGTTCATGTTAGCAAACAAATTAACAATAACTAACATAAACGTTAGGATGAATTATTAGATGAATTAAATTATTTTTGTAAAAAATATTTCGAATTTTGAAGCCTTGACAAAAATTGCAAGCCTGTTATGGCTCTGGGATGAATATTGCCATTTTAATTGGCTTCAGTGGGGACTTTTTTGTCCTTAAGTTCCCTCAAGGAGCTTTTTTGTGCACATAGTTTTATAAAATGTCTATTAAAAATAAAAAATTTTGACAAAATGCATTTTGTTTGCATTAAAAAACACAAAATGATCATGAAACCTAAAATTAAAAATCCAAGATAAGAGAATCAGTGTTTCAGAATCAGCCCCACCTATAAGCATGTTGAATATCTAGCAGAAGGTTTATTATCTTGCTTAACTTACACAACTATCAAGCTTTTCTCAACTTGAAAATGTACACTTCACCTCCAAATATAGTTCATTCATTCATTTATTTTCTTTTTGGCTTAGTCCCTTTATTAATCCGTGGTCACCACAGCGGAATGAACCGCCAACTTATCCAGCACGTTTTTACGCAGCGGATGCTATTCCAGCCGCAACCCATCTCTGGGAAACATCCACACACACTCATTCACACTCATACACTAAACACAATTTAGCCTACCCAATTCACCTGTACAGCATGTCTTTGGACTGTGGGGGAAACCGGAGCACACAGAGGAAACCCACGCGAACACAGGAAGAACATGCAAACTCCACACAGAAACGCCAACTGACCCAGCCGAGGCTCGAACCAGCGACCTTCTTGCTGTGAGGTGACAGCACTACCTACTGCGCCACTGCGTCGCCTCAAATGTAGTTCACTAAAGTCTAATTCACACTAACAGATGCAGACAGCCACCACATCACATTCATTCATTCATTTTCCTTCAGCTTAGTCTTTATTTCAGAGGTCACCACAGCTACGCTATGAATGCCTAACCCAGTATTGGGAAACACCCATACACACTCATTCACTATGGACAATTTAGAATAATAAATTCACCTATTGCGCATGTCTTTGGACTGTGGGGGAAACCGGAGCACCAGGAGGAAACCCACATGAACACAGTAAGAACATGCAAACTCCACACAGAAATGGCCCAGTCAGGATTTAAACCAGCGACCTTCTTGCTATGAGGTGACAATGCTATCCCCTGAGCCACCGTGCCACATTACAAATTAAAGAAACTATTTGGTAACATTTTAAAATATTGAACACATAGTTAATGCTGATCTATTTACTTACATGCTTTTTTAATTGTATAATTAATTTTTGCATTTCGGTATTTGGCAATTTGGTATACAAACTTGTTTTTGTACTTAAAACAGCTTTAGAATATTTTAATGCATTACACCTTATTGAAAAATGTATGCTGTTTGCATAATCAGATGAAAAATGATCACAAAAAAAAAACAAGATAAGACAATCAGTGTTTTAGTATCAGCCAGAAATACAACCATGTTGAATATCTCCTGAGGAGTTATCTGTCTAGCTGCATTTGCACATCTATCATGCTTCTCTCAACTTGAAAATGTATACTTCACCTACAAATATAGTTCTCTAAAGACCTATTCATGCCCTCACACACACTCAGATAACATCACAGCACTTCTAAAAACAAGTTTAGCACCTGACATCTGCCAAATCAGCATGTTCAGTTGGCGAAGACACACACTGACAAGGTGCAAGAAAGTTTCTGACTGCTCATGCCATTGTGGTTCAAACTGGCCCTACAATGCCTTTATTAATATAGTTCTGCTTGTTTCTCTTTTGCTTTATGATGATTTACACTGGCCACAAAACCAAAAGCCACAAGCTTGTCAAAAGCGGAAAT
Organism: Danio kyathit; assembly: GCA_903798195.1. Lineage (NCBI taxonomy): Eukaryota > Metazoa > Chordata > Actinopteri > Cypriniformes > Danionidae > Danio > Danio kyathit. The sequence continues at coordinate 24,052,534 of LR812525.1, read as the reverse complement.
GCTCAAAGCTCGACATCTTGGTATGCTTTAGTGGTCGGTGGAGTTCTGGCTATAAAAAGTTTTTCCTTTTCATTTCTAAACAGTGTGATTTACATCAGTGCATGTGTACAGTATGTAAACATATCATGTGAGATGAGTAGTGTGTCTAAATTAGGCAGAGAGGGTGAAAAGAAGACAGATGACAAACTACTTCTAGACATTGGATGGACATTGTTCTTTGCCATGAGGCCACAGTAGAAGATTTATTAAGGAAAGTGGTGTAACTCAGTATTTCTCAACCATGCTCGTTGAGGACCACCATCACTGCATGTTTTGGATGTCTCCTTTATCTGTCACACCTATTACAGGTCAGACTCTGCTAATGAGCTGATGATCTGAATCAGGTGTGTTTGATTAAGGAGACATGGAAATGTACACAGCTGGTGGTCCTCCAGGAACGTGGTTGAGAAACACTGTAACTGAAGGTAGGAAATTGCAAATGCAGTGCATTTGATTCACTATGTAGAAGTATAGTACTATTTACACTCACCGGCCATTTTAATAGGTACACCTGTCCAACTGCTCATTAATGCAAATTTCTAATCAGCCAATCACATGGCAGAAACTCAATGCATTTAGGCATGTAGACATGATCAAGACGATCTGCTGCAGTTCAAACTGAGCATCAAATTAAGGAAGAAAGGTGATTTAAGTGACTTTGAACGTGGCATGGTTGTTGGTGCCAAACGGGCTGGTCTGAGTATTTCAGAAACTGCTGATCTACTGGGATTTTCACGTACAACCATCTCTAGGGTTTACAGAGAATGATCAGAAAAAGAGAAAATATCCAGTGAGCGGCAGTTCTGTGAGGACCAATGCCTTGTTGATTCCAGTAACTCAGATAAACACTCTTTACAACCGAGGTATGCAGAAGAGCATCTCTGAACTCACAACATGTCGAACCTTGAGGCGGATGAGCTACAGCAGCAGAAGACCACACCAGGCACCACTTCAGTCAGCTACGAACAGGAAACTGAGGCTACAATTCACACAGACTCACCAAAATTGGACAATAAAAGATTGGAAAAACGTTGCCTGGTCTGATGAGTCTCGATTTCTGCTATAACCTTGGATGGTAGGGTCAGAATTTAGCATCTACAACATGAAAGCATGGGTCCATTCTACCTTGTATCAACGTATGGTGTTGGGGATATTTTCTTGGCACACTCTAGGCCCATTAGTATCAATTGAGCATGATGTGTCAACACCACAGCCTACCTGAGTATTGTTGCTGACCATGTCCATCCCTTTATGACCACAGTGTATCCATCTTCTGATGGCTACTTCCACCAGGGTAACGCGGCATGTCATAGAGCGTAAATAATCTCAGACTGGTTTCTTGAACATGACAATGAGTGCACTGTACTCAAATGGTCTCCACAGTCACCAGAACTCAATCCAATAGAGCACCTTTGAGATGTGGTGGAACGGGAGATTTGCGCCATGGATATGTAGCTGACAAATCTGCAGCAACTGTGTGATGCTATCATGTCAATATGAACCAAAATCTCTGAGGAATATTTCCAGTACCTTGTTCAATCTATGCCACGAAGGATTAAGGCAGTTCTGAAGGCAAAAGGGGGGTCCAACCCGGTACTAGTAAGGTGTACCTAATAAAGTGGCTGGTGAGTGTAGAAGCCATTTGTGAAGCTCACATACAAATTCAAATGGGGCTTCTATAGTTGAATACAGATTTATTAGTTAGCTCCTGTGAATTTTTTTATTTTAAGTGTCGTTTCAGCTGTTAAATAAAACACATTTTTAAAAGTATTATTTTCAAAACTAATTTCTTTTCCCTTTGACATGATGAGTGTACATAATATTTTACTAGTTATTTTCCAAAAAACTAGTAATCAGTTTAAAGTTTAATTAAAAGGTTAACTAGGTTAATTAGATTAACATGGCAAGTCACTTTACAAGAGTGGTTTGTTCTGTAGCCAAGCAAAATAAATTATTTCGCAAGGGGGCTAATCATTTTATCCTTAAAACTGTAAATGTAATCTTATCTGAAATTATTGAATATCCTGTACCAGTGAATCCTTCCATTCTATTACTGAGCGATGATTCTACATTGAACCTCACGAAGCTACAAAAAAGCTGTTTGGTTGGCTGGCTTAACTTCTGCAAAAAAACTACTAGCCCAACATTGGCTGCCTCCACATAATTTGGACACGTACAAGTGGTTGGTACAACTTCAGGACATTATAATGTTGGAATTATCCACAGCCCGAGTGAACTTGGTACAAATGAGTACATTAAAGATCTGCACTTCAGCTGCTGATAAAATCTCCTTGCTTATTGGACAAAGCAATGATAAGGATCCAGAATGATTGCCTTACTTTGTATAATTGATACTTGATACTGTATTTTGTTTTTCTGTTAACTTCTATTCATTGGATACCCCAGTTTCAAGAGCCCGCAGGGGAGGGGGTATTTGAATTGATATATTTCATTATATAGTTTTTTTTCAGCCTGTATGTTTTGTTAACAATTAATAAAAATTTTAAAAAGACAAAAAAAAATAAGAACTAAGATTTTTTCAGAAGACAAAAATACAATAGTGAATACTGTGAAAATCTCATTGCTCTGTTAAACATCACTTGGCAAATACAGTTGCAATCAGAATTATTCAACCCCCTTTGAATTTTTTTTTCTTTTTTAATATTTCCCAAATGATGTTTAACAGAACAAGGACATTTTCACAGTATGTCTGATAATATTTTTTCTTCTGGAGAAAGTCTTATTTGTTTATTTCGGCTAGAATAAAAGCAGTTTTTAATTTTTTAAAACCCATTTTAAGGTCAAAATTATTAGCCCCTTTAAGCTATATATTTTTTCAATAGTATACAGAACAAACCATCATTATACAATAACTTACCTAATTACCCTAACCTGCCTAGTTAACCTAATTAACCTAGTTAAGCCTTTAAATATCACTTTAAGCTGTATAAAAGTGTCTTGAAAAATGTCTAGTCAAATAATATTTACTGTCATCATGGCAAAGATAAAATAAATCAGTTATTAGAAATGAGTTATTAAAACTATTATGTTTAGAAATGTGTTGAAAAAATTTTCTCTCCATTAAACAGAAATTGGGGAAAAAAATAAACAGGGGGGCTAATAAATCAGGGAGTTGAATAATTCTGATTGCAACTGTACTTGAAAATGAATTAAAATATCACAGGTCGGATAACCATTTTACCTTCAACTGTATTTTGTATATAACAAATATTACAGATAAATTCAATACAACTTTATATTTTACAAAATAGATTAAATAGTATCCTCTTATATTTTTAGTTGCACTGTAATAACAGCATGACACTGGTTTTGTGTTAATCTTATGTCTCCTCCAATAAGTGTTTACCTCATTGTTAAAAGTCACGAGAGCCACTCTTCGGTGAGATGAGGTTTTCAGCAGGGAGGACAGCACCATCTGAAGAGCTTCTTGGACTCCCTGACAAGAGTAACTGCATATGTACTGACTCCATGTATGGTGCCTATTTATACTTTATCATAAAAAAGGCAAAAGTGACCTCTCACCTGCAGTCGTGAAACATATGTTGGTGATCGCATGCTGTTACCAGGAGAGATCTGAGGGGACGAAAATAGATCTGTGGTCAAGATATGAAACGTGAGTGTGAGAACAATGACATTAAAAGTGATGTAGGTACGTTTTTGACACTTCTGAAGCATAAAAATACCATAACATGTTTGCGCTTCAGAAACATGCTAATTTAGCATATTTGTTTATCTGAAAAACAATGCAGTCAGTTATTCTCCTTTGAAAATGTGCACTCAGTGTTGGAAAGTATTTATTTATTAGGATTTATTAAGTCTTTATTTTGGTTTGTATAACTCCACCCACAGCCAGTTTACCCAATTATATTTAGACACCCCGGTCTGCTTTGGTGGAAAACACAGGATATTTCATTTCAATCTTGAAGGCTGCCTAAATGTGTGCATGTGCAGTGGCGTAGCAGACAGCACAGACAACATAAAGGAGGGGCCCAAAATTAAGGTTGTTAATTTCTGTGATTTCCTTGAAGGAAAACTGGTGTTAACCAATCATTAACGGAATAAATATATTGTTTAATTTGATTTAATGACCAATAAAAATACTTTAATTACATCCCATGCACGAAACATGCTATACTTTAATTCATTTCAAAAAGCACCAAAGCACACCCATTTGCTCTCTCCCAAAGGAAACTGTTGTATTTTTTTTTTTTTTTTTTTTAGTTCACATATCCTATTACTTGTTATTCTTTGGTTTTCCAGTTTGTCATAAGGGTGTCATAATTATTTTTATAATTTCATACGTTTATTGAAAATATTTGTTCTTTTGGAATGAATTTGGTTTGGCATCATTTGTATCGTAATTTTAATATATTCTATTTATATATTTTGTTGATCAGTTATTTACAAAATAAACAAGAAGAATGAACAACATTTGACGTGAAATAAATAAAGTGCAAAACACAAACTGCTTAAATAAAACTAAATATTTACGAATAATGTCTTATTGTTAACTGTATGACCAAAAATAAACCAGTAGCTTAGCCCAATTTAGTTATTCCTGTTATTGACAAAATCATCCATCGTGCCAGTTTAGTTTCACTTTGATTTTTGAGTTTAATCAACTCATTTTTACCACAATAAGTTAGGACAGGCTTTCCAAGAATAATATTTTCAGCACAGAAAATATTCGCACATCCATGGGCATTTTAGACATTGTCAACTTTGTTCAGAAAAACGCTTAAAGAAAGGAACACTATGGACATTTTTAAAGGTAAAATGCTTATTGGACTCTTTAACAAGCTTCTTCTTATGAGTAGATTATATATATAACATGTATTCTCGTTTGTTTAAAAAATGTTATAGCAGTCAGTTCTTTACATGAAAAATAATCTATAGCAAATTCTAGGACATAACAATAATACGCCTTTACTCTTGCGGGTGGGCCCAGGCAATTTGAAAATGCCTCCAATGCCTCCAGACGCAGATTCAGATTTATTAAAATCCACGAGGTGTTTTTTAATGAGCAAATTGTATGAATATTACAAATTTAAACATTAGCTGAGCAGGTTACATTGTAAGGCTTGATTGACATGCACGCTCGCACCTGTTGGTGTCGTCAGTCTGGCAATCTACGCATATTTGTAGTCATTAGCCCCTTTCACACATACAGACCTTATCCGGAAAATTACCGGCAATTTTCCAGAAAGGTCTGTATGTGTGAACAGGCCCTTTTTGAAATACCGGTAAATTAGTTTCGGCAATTTTTCCGGAAAGAGAAGTTGTAACATTACCAGTAATTTGCCGGAATGCTGCGCTGTGTGAACACAGAAGGAAAATTGCCGGAAAGAGCGCGTTCAGAGAAGCTGACGTGAGTCGTCTACTTTAGCCAATCAGAACACTCAGACACATTCACATACGTGCCGTTTATGAAAATAAAAGCCTTTGAATATTTTTCAGACACGTTTAACTGCTAGATGTTAGTCAGATAGTGTTTTTATTTTACTTCTTAGTGCCAACTATGTAAAAAATTATCGATAAAATGCTTATGGTAAACCGCTGTTTGTTTACCTTCAAGCTCTGCTTCAGTTGCATGATGCGTATGCATGTGAAGGAGCCGGTGAGCGCCAGCACACACACATAATATGAATTTCGACATCTGAAAATGTTCCTCCATATGTTTTCATACAAGTTGTTCAGAATACTTATGCATACACAGAATTTGGAATGTGGTCAAATGTGTAAACATTTAGCTGTGGTTTGCGTGTCTGCCTTTGGATGTCTCACAAAGCAGCTGCATGAATGCTAAAGCTTTAAATAAAAGTGAAACCATCAAGAAAAGGCAGACCCCTTCTATGTTTAGAAATACAAGTTTATAGGTCATTTCTGGTTAATGATATCAGAATTTACTGGATGTGTGAATGGTCACCTTTTGCACTCACACACTTAAGTGAAAGACATAATTTGCTCTAATTATTATTTGGCAACTGCTGTTTGTTATTTATTCTGTGTTGACTGATTTTTTTAAGTTTATTTTAAATTGAGATTCACCAAACAGAATTTTGTTGTATGATATACAATGACAATAAAGTAAATTGAATGGAAGTGACCTCAGAAGTGACGCTCATGCTTCCAGAAATGTCCACGCACAGGACAATAAGCATGTCATCCAGATTCTCGTAGTCTGTTTCCTTCTCATCCACGTAGAGCACATCTCTGCCTAGAGGACTGCGAGAGGTAAACCGGCCCCTTTTCAGTGAAGACTGGGGGAAAACATTCTCCTTTCCACAAAACTCACAACACCACAGCTGGAGAGAAAAAAAAACCCTCACATTTTAAAGACAATAACACTTACAGTACATATCAGAGGAACAGGCTGATTGGTTTAACTTACTGTTGTTGATTGGTTTGTGACTGGGCTGCTTGCAGAGGAAAGGACAGCACTGCACTTTCCACAATGCACTGGTTTCTGGGTGCTCTGTATTGCAGATGCTACAGATACAGAAGTTGAGCTGATTTGCATAGGTAAGATAATGCTTTAAAAATATATTTAGCAGTGCATCAGACCTTTATTAATGTCCACCAGACTTCCTACTTTCAGTGACACTACGTTGATGTTAGCTTTAAGGCGAGTTTCTTCATTACTCTCCAGGCCTGAGAGACAGAGATGCACAGAGAGAACAGATTTTGTGCACAGTAAGAGAACATATTTTGTGTTATTCAGCTCAATAAAGCATAATAAATTAAAGGGGTCATGAACTGAAAAAACTAAATTCCCCTGCTTTTTTGATATATAAGAGATCACTGTGCTATAAAAACATCCTGTTAGTTTCATGACTAAAAAGTCTTTGGTTAGTGTAAAAACAGCTTATATTGAAGTCAATCTGCATAAATTACAGGTTGTGGAGAGAGCTACTTTATTGTATAATAGACTGTCTAAACTTCTGACTGCAAATCCACCCACTAATTCTCATTTAAATAACAATATGTAAACACAGGTCTATGCAAAAAAAGAGGTCCGAAGTAAACAAGACCTCAACAATATCAAATAATAGATACAAATTTTAAAGTTCCAGACCAGGGGTGCGTTTCCCAAAACCATCGTTAGCCAACTAAGGTCGCAAGTTCCGTCGTTACAAACATAGTTCTTTGATTTGCTGTTTCCCAAATCCATCGCTCCAACGAACATTCGCAAACTGCGTCGCAAACTTGAGCTCTTGAAACGACACCTCTGGAGCTGTAGTTAAAAGCATAGTTCCTGGCTGTGTTCTATTCCCACTTATCCCCCCCTATGCCCTATTCATTTAGAACATGCTAACATGCAAAGCTGGAATTTTTAGGTGTAATTCTTAGGTGTAATTTGCTTTCAAAGTATTTTTACAGTTCAGTTTTAGCGATCTTCATGTTTACAATTGTGCTCCCTTCGCAGTGCACTTTAAAAACACTGATATCATTTTGAACACAGCCTCATGGCGAAAGCTATAGGTATATTTAAAAGCGGAAATTATGTTACAGTACGTCTCCAAAGCTTGTGAAAATAAAAAACATAGCATACGTTAATTCTTTTATTTTATAGTGGGTTATTTATTAAGTTTCTCTGCTGTATATGACATGGGTCTGTTGGTTAGAACTTTCTGCTGTGGTTTGCATGATAATGATAATGATAATAATAATAATAATAATCATCATCATCATCATCATTAATATTATTAATATTATTAATAAAGTAAATATATTTATAATAAATCGCCTCATTATTTATTTATTTATATGATTTATATATGATATTAGAATAGTGTTAGCTTTTGTAAGTGATTTTATGTTTTAGAATAGACTATGTAATGTTCAACTTCTCAATAATATTAGTAAAGCAAACATTGGCCCTATATGTGCCGTTTACTTATATTTTTAATTAATATGGAAAATGAGAGCATGTTTTTACCAAAACTAATATTGGATTTTATTTTAAATGCGTGTTTGTGTAAAACAATATAATTTGCAAAAAGAAATGATGGGGCTGTTCTCTGAAGAAGTTACTCCACCCCGTTTAGAGCATCATTATGACGTTTTGCGTCATAACTAACATGGTTCAAGCGATGGATCTGCGACAGAGAAACTACGGGTTTTGGGAAACACTCGTCACTACATTGTTTTTTTGCCAAACGATGCATCGCACTATGATAGTTCAGTCGCGAGTTACGTCGTTGTTTGGGAAACGCACCCCAGACCATAACTTGGTCCTTTGGTCAGTTCATTTATCTGCAGATTTGTTTAAAAACAAGACACATTTTTTTTGTTGGATTGGATTAAACTCAAACTAAAAGACGAGTTTGTGCTGACTATATTGGACTGAGAGTAATGTTGAACCTTGGGCTCAGTGATACCGACGGTATCGGTATTTATTGACCGAACACCATTGTCAATGACGCTAAAAAAGTTTTGTATGTAGTTTCGATATGAAGCACTATAGTTTTATTAAAATGTGGCTGCTGAGCACGCACCTTGGAAGGAATGCAAATAAGCTTAGAGTGTTAGGGCGTACTCACACTATGTACAGTTGCCTTGAACCTGGCTAACGCAAGCTTGTCCCCCCTCCCGTCTCCCCGGACAGCCCGCACTCACATTACATTCGGGCCTGGGCACGCTTACATCGTGAATCGCCGTTCAGTAAGCGCTTTCGCTCAGCACAGTGGATATTTCTTTAGTTATATCGTTTAAGTCGTTTGGTATGTGGTGACACCCAGTCAAATATTTCGCCGAACAGATCAGCCACTTTTGACGCTCATAAAGTCCTCGTGCTGCAGGAATTAGGAGATTTGCTGAAGGTGCAGCTGTCGTGCAGTGAGGGGTTTGCGTCTTTAATAAACTACGACAGTTTGCATTCATTGACAGTACGAATGATTAATTAATCCATATCAAACAGTCCCTTAAAAGTCAAGTCTCGCTTTCAGTTTCGGGTTCAGGCACGCTTGCACTCACACTGCAAGCGTACCGCGCCTGAGCCCAAGTGAACCGCGCTCAGGCCCATCTCTATCAACCGGGCCAGGGCCGCCCAAGTGAACCGTGCCTGAGTCCGATTCAGAGCACTCACACTTCTCAAACGATCCGAGAAACGGGCCTGGGCACAGTTCGGATAGCATAGTGCGAGTACGCCCTTAGTTTGTAATTTCCAATGGAGGCGCACGAGTTGCAGCACAAATAGGAAGTGAAGTGCACATGTTGTCCAAGAGTTAACTTTCAACTTTTCAGAATGCTGTGTGTGCACCACAATTCATCTAAGTAGAACTAACCAATCTGCTTTACACTTATGGAATATATACATTTCAGTAATAATTACTCTCAGACAAACACAGTGTACCCAAACATTGCAGTGCTTTTTACTTTTCTCCATTAACTTGTATTGGAGCTGAAGCAATAGTTTGTCCGTTTGTCATCCTCTGAGAAAACAGTTGATGGTCATCTAGTTAAAAAAGACGGCAGGGGAACATGAGCGCATTGAAGAGGGTCAAGGAAATCACACGCTTGCGCATTTCACATGCGAATTTTGGGTTGTGTCATTGCCACTTCAGGTCAGACTAAAAACACATGCAAAAATGAGTGCCGTAAAGCAGCAGTGAGGAGATTATAAATAAAAATAAGGATGTAAGGATGTCGCCAGAGTGGCTTTTTGGTTTCTTTTCTTGTTCATCCCAGCCACTAGCTCCCCATCTGAAAGAGTTTTTAGCATAGGGGTAACATCGTCATCCAACTTCACAATTTGTAATGTTGCAGTATGTATTTGAGTAATGATGGCTGGTTGCTTTACTTGAAAGCTCAGATTTGATTATCATAATTTGTTTTGTTTACAGAGTTTGAGGTTTACTGTATCAATATTATCCACACCTTGCAGATGTTGATCTACCTTTAACATTGTACACATTTTGTAACATTTTGTCAAGCTGAAGAGTCTCTTTAACACTTATGTTTATTTATTATAAAGAGATCAGATATTATTGTTTAAATACATTTTTTTTACTATTAAAACTATCTGCCCTAGTAATGATGGTAAATTAAAATAATGTGGTTAAATAAAAAAAATCCTAATATTCCTAATTGTATTGTTAAGAAATATTCAATAATTATTGATACCGAATGATATGAAACATGATATTGTGATAATTTTTAAGTATTTATGCATTTTGATGTACAATATATTCAAATAGCAATATTCTAAGTAGACCTAATAGTACAGTACAAATGAAATAAAAAGGCAGTTGATAAACACTAAAACACAATAAAGCTATTTATTATCATGTACAAATTAACATGAGAATTTAGTGAATAGTTTGTGTGTATGTTTGTGTTCAGAGGACGGTGTTCTCTCACCTCTGGGTGGTAATGGCGGTGGGACATGACTAGAGAAAGAGCTTCTCTTCTGTATGTTACGTGGTGGTACAGGTGGTGGAAACAATGATGGAGCTGTAGTAATAAATGCAAGGTCAGAAATTAACATCTTCATTAAGGAGCAAAATTTTCCACAGTTCTAATTAGGTGCACACAAGTACAAAGTACCTAATTAAGTATTGTAAAAAAAATACTTAAATAAGTAAATAAATACTTCAATCAGTCAGAATGAAATACATAAAACTGTTGTCATTAAAAATGTCATCAAGTTAAAATCAACATAAAAAGAGCACCTTGTAGGACTGCAATTTGTTTTTAATTACTGATATCTTAACATTAGGATTATTAATGTTATATATGTGTTTGTGTCAAATTCAGGCAACACAGAAAAACAAGCTGGTCCATGATGTTAGTTATATCCAAGTTATAATTTATATCTCTCGTAATGATTGTCTACATTGATGAGTTTAGCTTTATTACTTTGTATCTGCACTTGTTGTGCATCGTAAGAGATTCTGGTCATTGCCTGCAGTGAGTTTGTTAAACACTAAAGCATTTATAAGCTCAACATCAATATGTTTGATTGGTTATAATGCTCATTGCTGCAAAAAAATATAGTTTGATAGACTAATAACCATGCTTTTATTTGGCAAGGATGCATTTAGTATAAAATACCCAACAATAAAAATATTTACACTATTTGACCCATTTTTCCAAATAAAAGAATATACTTTTGAACTTATGTACAAAAGAAAATCTGTTTTCGCAAGCGTAAGCAATGAGAAGGTTTCCTGTCATCGGCTTTTAACACCCACAAAGAGGATGTGATGTTACTTTTCCAAAAGAACAATTACTTTTCAAACACAGTCGAGCACTTGTGAACTGAAAGTGTGCCTCCACCCACCGTCAGGCAAAGTTAACAAATTCTATTCAATTTTATTCCTCTCAATCAGAATAATAAAACAAAAAACTGGTACAAACACAACATTAAAAAAAGAAACTCCATACCTAGTTTTAGGCCAGCTCATATGGACAATTAGAATATTATCCTCTTTAAACATTAGGAGCAATGTTCATAAATGTGAAGAAGAATTATTGTCATTTATATTCACCTGGTTTCTGAACAACGGTAATGCGGTTGTCGTAAGGATGATCTGAGATGGACTGAGCTCTGAACAGACCACAGGGAAGAGTGGAGGCAGAACCTACAACACATGAACAATCATGTTTACAGATCGAACAACTACATTTCATGAAAAAAAAAAAAAAAAGAAAAAATTTACATTTCCGTAATGTAAAGATCTCTAAACATTATTTCACTAAAAATAAATATTATTTATTAAAAATATACTAAAAATAAACTACTTTCCAAGGGCGGCACGGTGCTGAGTGGGTAGCGCTGTCGCCTCACACCAAGAAGGTCGCTGTTTGGTATGAAGTTTTGGTATGAAAAGTTATAGTTTTATTAAAATGTGGCTGCTGAGCATGTGCCTCGAAAGGAATGCCAATAAGCTGAGGGTGTGAATTTGTAATTTCCAATGGAGGCTTGCAAGCTCACACATTTTTCCAGGCGCACCTAGTTGAAAAACATCTGAACTTTTCCAAATGCCGCAAGCGCACCGCGATTCATTTAAGTAGACCTAACCAGTCTGCTTCACACTAGGGTTGAGTTGATAGACGATGACATCGTCCATCGCCGATGGCCGACATCATGATGCTGAGCCGGCATCACGATCCTCCGCCCCGCCCCCGTCGTAGCAGCAAACCGCTTGCGAAAAATACACACTCAGGCCCTGTTTACACTAATACATCTTAGTTTTAAAAGTTGGCATTTCTGTGTGGAGTTTGTATGTTCTCCTCGTGTTTGCGTGGGTTTCCTCTGAGTGCTCCACTTTCCCCCACCCAAAAACATGCGCTATAGGGGAACTGGGTAAGCTAAATTGTCTTTAGTGTATGTGTGAATGTCCTGGTCCTCCAGGTTGGAGGTTGAGTGTTGGGCTAACGACCCACCTCGTAAAAATTAGATCTTACGAAACACCAACATGATGTGGCTAAATATCAACTTCGATGTAAACGGCCATGAAAGTAAGTATATATACATACATAAACTAACCATTTTATACAGAATATAAGAATAAAAGAATACAAAATGTAAGATAAATAAGCGTTGAAAAATCCTTAATAAAACAACTACTGCGCTCTCAGAAATACATTGGCAGTACTTTTCCTAAAAGGTATACACAGTTAAAAATGCTGGGTTCCACACAATCGATTTGTGTTGGGACAACATGAAGGAATTAAGTTAACTTATTAGTTTTTACAAATTTAAGTGGATTGAACATTAAACAAGGTTTTCCACCCAAAAAGCCCTCAAGAAGTGTGTTGTTTCAGCTTATTTGAAATAATAAGTTTGAAAAAACAGCAAACGTAATATTTTTTCAGTTTATATTTGAGTATAAATGATCCATTTTGGTAGTTTAAAAGGTACATATTAGTACCTGAACAGTAAAAAGTGTACCTCATGATACCTTAAAGGTATACCAACGCAGGCCCATAGCCAGCCTGGTGAAAGGGGTGGTTCTTTTTTTCTCAAAAAGTAGGACATTTTTACAGTTATTCGCCTCATTTTCTATTTAATTATGAGGTTTAAATTCTGCATTTTAAGGACTTTCTTTTGCTGGATTAGCTTGTCGGATGGTCATCATAACCACACTTTTTGATGTACTGAAAACATTTCCTAAAGATTTGGAATAAAGAAATACAATAATATATACAAAAAATACAATACTTATTTTATATTATCATATTTCATTAGAAAAAAAATAGGAATCTGATAAAGTTTTTAAATAAAAAAAGTGTAGCCTATTATCATTTACTAGGCAAATAACAAACTGGCCAGCACATTCAACTTTCCTCAGTCAGAATTTGTGAGACCGAATTTGCCACTAAAATTGCCAAATTCAGTGTTTCAAATTCTATACCGACAGCCAACACTGGATTCCGTTTAGTCTTAAAATTTTCAATCAGTCCTTTTCACAATTCATTATGGCATAGCCGTCAAAATAACACAAATGAACTCATGTATGGGACAAATTCTGGACCTTTGTCAGTAAGACAAAGGTGGGTCTTTCGAACTACCCAAACCCCCCCAGCTACAGGCCTGCAACATGAACCCTGTAGGAATAAACTAGGGCTGAACGATATTGGAAAAATCTAGCGCTGCGATATATATATTGCGATATGAATACAATTTCACCAGATTACTTAATATCACTGTTTGAAAAGAATTTATAATGTTAGATCAATTGGAATGATTCTGCAGTGGGAGTGCATCTCCATCAAATCTAATAAACTATAATAAAATAATCTATAAATCTATTTTTGGGGTCCCCCGACACATTTTTGATGTTGTCTGTGCTATTTTCAGTGCATTTCTGTATTTTCATGTGTTGTATTTTTATGCATAACAATCTATAAATACAATCAAGAAAAAGATACAACTGAAATAAAGTGTTTTGTCGTTTTCCGAGTCTAACAGTATTCAAGTACAGTAACTGAAGGATAAAAAAATACTAATAATTTACTAAAATTAATCATTGTTAAAGTCACAAATGGTACAGTTTATTACGCCTAAATGCTGTCAAGGTCATTATACAATCACAGGCATCAAAAACACATGCACAGCCCTAATATAAACATAACTTTTGGAAAGCTACAGCCACATTGACTTCCTTTGTATCTTTATTACTGAGAGCATAGAAAAACCAGGTATAGCCTGCTCTCTCTAAACACTGTTTACAATACAATCACTTTATATCTGCTCTGCATCTGTGGTATATTTTAAAGAACACCTTGCCTTTTTCTAAACTCGATAACACATTCACAGCACACAACTTACCTTGATTCGACACTTTAGCTTCATCTTCTGTTAAGCTCTCAGACCTCCAGTTACACACAACATGACTGCAGGCAAACTCCATCTCTGTGGGTTACAGACAGGAAAAACGTTGCTAAAATAGCCAGTAATTATAGTGATTACTGTATATATAAATCAAGTTCTATTCTTGATAGTCAACTGAAAATAGATCCACACTTCAAAACAACATCTTCAGCATGCATGCACCTCTTACTGCTCATGTGCACAGTTTATTGTCAAGTTCTTAGATTCCATTTCCTGTCAGAACGGTTGAGTTTTACTTTGATCTCAGTTGCTAAAGGCATCGACACCTGTGGTAAAGTGGCACAGTTTACTTTCGTTGTAAAATGTTCTCAGGTCTAGTAAATGGCCTGATTATTCATTGGAAAGCTATACAGACGACACATACTGGTGTTTTATCACATATATGTGACATGTATAAGTCAAATAATGAGTGAGGTATTGACTTGGTCACGTTCTCTCATACAAACACCAAGTAAAATAAAAAGTACATGCCAATGAATAGTAGTATAACAGAAAAAAAAGCATAAAATATCGCATAAAATACGCGGTTTATATGTTTACAACGTTCTTACCTGGTGATGATAATTCAGTACAGTGTCTGTCATTCAGCTGGTGTAAGCTGTCAATATTACAGCGCTGTTTGACGCAAACCTGCTGTTTATGTGCGAGTGTGGATGTGAAGATACAGGAAGTCAGAAAACCGGCGGTAGAAGACTAGAAAATGGGTTTTAAAAACGTAAAGAAAAGTAAAGAAAAGAGAAACGAAACAAGCTGTCTGATTTGAATGTGATTGTGTAACCGTGTAGGTTTCAAATGCACATTTTCACCTTTTTGTTTTTACTCAAAATGAGCTTCACTTTATTCATAAATTAATTAATAGCAGCAGTTTATTATAATCTGCGTTCACACATCATGTAAATAGAAACTCGCCACATTTACGTCATAACCTCAGTAAAATAAGCTTATGGCACAGAAACAGGATTGTCAGGTGACGTTCACTGTGAACATGTGGGTTGGGAGTTATGAGCATATGCAATGTAATGTGTATTTATATTGCACATTATCAGGTATGGCCATACTCCCAAAGCGCTTTACAGTCATGAGGGGGTCTCCCCACTCCATCACCAGCGTGCAGCACTGCAGTGTGCAATTGGATGATGCGACAGCAGCCACAGGACAACGGCGCCAGTGTGTTCACCACCACTCACCAGGTATAGGTGGAGTGAAGAGAGAGAGTGATAGAGCCAATTCGGTGGATGGGGAGGATTGGGAGGCCATGATGGGTAAGGGGCAGAAGAGGGAATTTGGCCAGGACACCAGGGTTACTCCCAGGGCCGGCCCTGTACATTTGGGGGCCCTAAGCAAAATAATTTTGGGGCACTCCCTTGCTCCAAATAGTGGAGTATTGCCATGCAAATCAGCCCACAATGAATATATTGCTTTTTAAATACAATCAATGAAACAGAAAAGTAAAGCCTGATTTCTTCTACTCAATGACTCTCTGAATGACTTGGACATTTTAAAACTGTTTCTGTCAACTAGCAGCTTCAAAAATGAAGAAATAAACAATCTTTAATAAAGTGACCTGATTCCTACTTTGCGTCCTTCTGGTGTGTTTAAAACATATTTTTTTTTACTAATTTAGCAGATTGAAGATTCTATAGCTAATAATATAGCTGCAATGAAACAACACTGATCAATAATTAGCCAAAAGTGAAAATGCAATACTTTAGTGATAAAATATACACTCTGAGCTCATTAAAAACTCTTAAAACAAAACAAAACAATTAACATTATTTCAAAAATTAATCCATAAATAATAAAATCAATAAGCAAATATTATAAGTAAATATGAAAAATATGAATATAAATAACATAAGAAAAAGGGAAGCAACAAACACTGAGTTAATGTTAATACCCAAACACAAACTTTATTATTCCCTTCAGTCTCCTTCCATGTTCCTTTCATTTAAGATGCAGGGTCCAGAGCTTATATTAAACTATTAATTCAATTAGGACATAACTTTTATAAATATGTCTCAGGAAAAAAAGTACCAGTGTGCAAAATATGTCAGTGAAAGATGCTTCAGTACTATTGCATTTCAGTAAAATGTCTTTTAAACAAAAAACGGTTCTGTAAAACCAGGAAAAAACTAAATATTTTATATGTAGATGACGTTTATTAATCTGTAATTGCCTATTTTCGATAAATGTGCTATTAGATTATGATTTCATTATATCATATAGATTTCTAATATAATTTTTCCCCTCAGTTTTTCTACGCCTGAAGGATAACGTTATATAATGGGACAGGCAATGAAGCAAACGCCATGGTTGTGTCTAGGCACGGATTCGCGTTCTTGTGGCGACTGGTCGGTTTTGCAGGTTACCTTGGAAGAACAAACTCGAACTGTGAGAACACAGAACACATATGAGAAATGAGATGCTGTGAGCTTCCTGTTGATCACATGACCTTCACACGAAAACTATTTCAACTATTTAATAAAAAAAAATTGTGATTTTTTTTTTCTTTTCTTTTTAGTGAAAATTTATAAATATTTAAGTCCTAAAGCACTGTCAATGAAGGTAATTTGTAAAATGCAAATAAAAATGATTTCAGCAAGGAAACGGCTCGCACCACCAGCGGTTTGTGGGGGCCCCCTAGTGGCGGCGGGGCCCTAAGCAGCCGCTTAGTTCGCTTATTGGGAGAACTTTACGAGAACTTTACTTTATACGCTCTTTATGAGAATTGCCATAGGATTTTTAATGACCACAGAAAGTCAGGACATCAGTTTAAAGCCTGGTTTTTACTTCTGCGTCAAGTGAACGGCATCACCCACAGTGCATGCCTTGTGCGTAGCCATGCATTTATACTTCTGCACACTGTTTATGTTGCTCTGCAATAACACTCCCGAAACGCTAGCTGGCAGTGAAGATTTTATGTTCTTCTGTGTCGAGTTTCTTCACTGGTGTTTTGTTTTTTCTGAACGCTACCCTAATATACAAGTGGCTCAAACTCTCTTATTTTGAGGCGGGAACCGGGGGACGTGCAACAACTTTAATCATAAGGTAAACACAAAACAAAACTTTACATCTTGAGCTCCTTCATAGGTTCATGCGGCTCTCGGTCCTGCCCACACTCGTCAGCGTTACTAAGTTGACCAAATCAGAGCTTGCGCTATGCGTCGTTGCGACGTGTAGTTACATTTTTGGATAGATGTGTGTCAGCGACGGTCACGGCGATGGTTATGCGACCGCGCGAAGGCTGCGCCGGAGCATACGTGTGCGCTTGATGCAGAAGTATAAATCAGCCTTAACGTCTCATCCGAAAGTCGCTGTCCACTGACAGTATAGTGTCCCCTTCACTATACTGGGGGATTAGGACCCCAGGTTAAGCACCCCCTGCTGGCCTCACTAACATCACTTCCAACAGCAACCTAGTTTTCCTATGATAATACAAGCAACAAAATCATATTAGCTACAACCAAGAGTGCCTTTAGAGGGCTTTGTATAGCCTACTCTATAATTCACTTTACTATAGTATGGTTCAAAAACTATACACTATAAATAAAGTATTTTGTCATGGCTCAGAAGGTTTTTTATGCTAAGAAATCTTTTTAGCTCAGTATATGGCAGTTTCTGCGAAGCATTTTGCTCTTAAGAGATATTAGAGTCGGATGACCAGTTTTGTAAAGTGAAATTAAGGCTGAGAAATTAAGCACAATCACAGAAACCAATAGTATCTGGATGCAGCCTTCATAATGCAAGCTGAGACCGCATCTCTCAGTGATGCAATGTCAGACACAATGCACTCTGATAGAGCTAGTGACGTCACTGTGAAGGCTAGGGTTAGGTGAGCCCAGATTGCACTGCAACAGGTCTGCATCCAAACCCCTCTCCTGGAAATAGACTAATTTAAAAAGCCAAAGCACTTGTTTACAGTGTCAGCAAAACTTTCAATACATAAGATTTATTTTTATTTATATTATTATTAATATTTTGTGCAGTCGGTAGGCTCATGTAAGCGTGTGTATGCGCTTCTGATAGTCAAATTAAAGGGAGAGATTCATAAAAAAAAACTGAATTCTGACATTATTTATTAAAAGAAGTGAAGTAATATAATGGCAATCAAAGACACAGCGCAAAAGATCATCTGTCTTGTTTACATTTGAAACATTTTAGACATTCTTAAATCAAGACACAATTACATAAAAAGTCCTATTTTATGAAAGAATTAATATTTCTGCAAGTTTTGTTTGTTCATTTGTTTTTGTTTCTTGAATCAGGCCTTAACATCTTAAAGGGGACAGTTTACACAAGATTTGAATCACTATTGCTTTGTCTGTTATTAGAGATTATGTAATAGGTACACAACAGTATCCGAATATGAAGGATGTAGGCTGTCAAACATGCATTTATTTATTTATTTTTAACTTTGTTATTTTCTTGTAAAGCGGTCTTGAGTACTGAAAATGTGCTATATAAAATAAACATTATTATGTATGCAGAATTGAACATTGGTGGACACACAGCTGTCCTTATCCAACTTTCTAAAAAAAAAAGTTACTGTATCAGGAAAAGATCAGCCAATTACATAAGTGAGTGTTTATTACAGAGCCTAAAATCTGACACCTATTCTACCAGTTTGTTCCAATGAGGGGCTCAAAAAAGGAGAAAATATCCTATTACATAATGTGTAAATCCTGCTAACATTATACACACATATAAGCGGACGTCTAAGAAATCTACCAAATAAAGCACAACAGTTTATGACCCCTTTAAATAGGGTTATTTGAACAACCCAAAATGGCAGAGCCTGGATTGCTATGTTAGTCAAACAATGCTGAATACTGAAAATACCTACTAATGTCACAATTACCTTTGATTGGAGAGTATTTTAATATTTCATCTTCTTGAATGTGTAGTAATCAACAGCCTTTGTTTCCTGCATAATGTTAGCAAGCTTCTCTAACTCTAGGCTTTTAAAGCATCGAGTACGGCCCTCAAGATGGCAGCGACCGCCACAGCACCAGGATCCGGCTGGGTCAAATGTTCAGATGCGACATAACTGGCACGTCCAGCCTTCGCAGTCAGATTACGGGTCGATTCTGCTCCCAAATCTGCTTTCTGTTACAGACGAGCAAGAGGCTAATGTTATAGATGCAGTTATGAGTGAACAAAAAGGCTTAACTAATACTCCAAACCTCCACTGCTGCTTGTAGCACAGTAATGTGACCACCAGGAGGTGCTGTGGAAAGTTTCTTCAGCTCCTCCACAGCCGGGCATAGGGCATCCAGCTGAAAAAGAAGACAAAAGGTCAGCGTTATTAATGATTTGCAAGCATCAAAAGGTTTGATTCAATGCTAGTGCAAGGATAAGATTAGCAGGTTAATTATTTCACATTTCACACTAGACAAGCAGACTTTCAGTTGTGTCAGAGTTTAATGGTTTAATTAATAATATTCACAGATATAAATAGAACACTTTAGCGATATGCAGATTTATTCAATATACTGATCATGTATATTCAATAAATGTAAACCATATATATGTAAACCATATATATTTTTGAAAGACAAAATATTTTTTTTATTCAGTAATAATGCATTAAACAAAATATATATATATATATATATATATATATATATATATATATATATATATATATATATATATATATTAAATAAATGCTCAAATATTTCCTGAAAAGAAAACTTAATGATACAGTTTCTACCAGTAAATAAATAAATGAGATATTTTGAGCAGCAAGTCAGCATATAAAACTGATTCCTGAAGGATCACATGATGCTGAAGATTGAAATAATGATGCCAAAAATTCAGCTTTGCCATTACTGGAATAAAGTACATTATAACAACATAATAGTTATTTTAAAATTCACACAATCTTACATTTTTGCTGTATTTTTATAGTTTCCTTAGTACACTCTCAGACAATGTACAATGTTGTACCAAAGAAGGTACAAACCCTTGTCACTGGGGCAGTACCTTTTCATGGGACAGAATTGTACCTTAAGACAAAGAAACAAATTTGTACCATTGCAGTTTGTACCGAAGAACATGATTTGTACCATGAGAAACCAAAATGTACCTTTGGTTTTTAAAACCTGCAGATACAATATTGTACCTTCATCAAAGGTACAAATGTGACCCATGAAGGTACCACTACAGTGACAAGACACTTTGTACCTTAACAGTGACAAATGTGTTCCTTCAAGAACTATTTAAAGGCATTTTGCTACTGTATATCCAAAATGCGTCAATTTATTTTCAATAAATATAAAACATCAAATACATTTTAAAACAATGTTTTTAAAAAAGTTTTTTTTTTGTGTAAATACACCTTTTCCATTTACAATAAAGAATAAAAAAAATACTTCAACGTAAATCAAAAGATCTATTATTTGCTAAACATTTCACAAGACTTCTGTAAAAACGTTAGAGAAATACATTCTCCCATGTACAATATAATACATTTTTTCTCCAATTTTCACACAAAACCTTTGTAATCACTTAAAAGTTCATTTAATTTACTTAATTTTAAAATAGAAATAGAATTATGCAAAAGTATTGTAACAAGATATGCACAATGTTTGATTGGTTATTAAATAGTAAAATGTCTGCATGAACACTTTGCATATGCAGGAATTTTGCCAGCTTACATGCGTAGTGGAAAGCAAACGCCAAAAGGTGCAGATATCAATAATGAAAATGTATTTATCAGAAAGTGCTTACCAAATGTTTATTAAAATTGCCTTAATGTTTAGTTTACAATACCTATAGCTTTGTTTTACCAGTTGTTTTGTATTATAGAACTTAATAATTATTGTTTATGAGTTTCTTTAAACATATGCTTTTAAATGATTAATAAAATCACTTTGTCTTTCTAGTAATATTTATATTCAAAGATATTGTAATAAAGGAGTTGTCCAACACTTGTACCTTTTTATGAGAGCAATTGTGTACCTTCATTTCATTTGTACCATAAAAGATACAGAACAGTATCATAAGAGGTCTTTTCTGTACCATATAAGGTACAATTTTACAAAGGTACAAAACTGTTCCTCAAGGAACATTGAGAGTGTAAGCAATCAAGATATTTTTCAGAAATATAAAAACATATTTAAAATAAAAATAATAAACCAAATATTTTTATGGTAGTGTAATTGATGAACTAATCTGCCTTTACTAACTAGAATACTGTGTACTACAAAAACTATATTAATCAGTACCATGATCCGATCTGAAGATTTAATTAATGATGCCAAAAATTACATTCTAAAATCATACATTAGTACTTTATAAAATCAAAACAGTTTATAAAATCATAAAAAAGCCACAATCTTTGTATTTTACAGTTTCCTTAGTGAGCAATTAAATCATTTTTCAAAAATATGAAAATATATTTAAAATATAAAAAAAAATATATATATTTTTATGGTAGTGTAATTGATGAACTAATCTGCCTTTACTAACTCCAGAATGTACTACAAAACAGAATGTACTACAAAAACTATATATAATCAGTCATACCATGGTTCGATATAAATGCTTAAATAATGATGCCAAAAATTACATTCTAAAATCATACATTAGTACATTCTAAAATCATAACAGTTATTTTAAAATTAAAAAGCCACAATCTTTGTATTTTAACAGTTTCCTTAATGAGCAATCAAATCGTTTTTTCATTCATTCATTTTCTTTTTGGCAATGGAATGAACCGCCAACTTATTCAGCATATGTTTTATGCAGCGGATGCCCTTCCAGCTGCAACCCAACATTGGGAAACACCCACACACTCCTGTATTCACACACTACATACACTACGGTCAATTTAGCTTATTCAATTCACCTGTACCAAATGTCTTTGGACTATGGGGGAAACCAGAGCACCCAGAAGAAACCCACGCAAACATCGAGAGAACATGCAAACTCCACACAAAAATGTCAACTGACCCAACTGGGGCTTGAACCAGCGACCTTCTTGCTGTGAGGCGATTGTGCTACCCACTACGCCACCGTGCTGCCCTCAAATAGTTTTTCAGAAACATAAAATATATATTTAAATTAAAAAATTATAAACCATATGTTTTTATGGTAGTGTAATCCATGAACTAATCTGCCTTTACAATTGACTAACTCCAGAATACTGTGTACTATAAAAACTATATTAATCAGTCATACCATGGTCCGATCTCCTGGTTCAGCACCTCCATATCTGTTAGAAAACAAGGAAATGTTTCTGCAATTAAAATACAAATCTTTGTACACTCAAAAACAGCTTCAAACTACCTATTGAATATTATATGAAACGGCACAATTTTTAAGATTAATCTGGGGGGAGAACTTAATTCTTTTATGTTCAATCCACTTAAATTTGTGAAAACAATTAAGTTAACTTGATCAATTTGAGTTGGAACAACATGATGAAGAAATTGTGTGAAACCCCACATTTTCTACAGTGTCTAAAATATTTTGAATATAAAAATATTAGTGGTGGGCCGTTATCAGCGTTAACGTGCTGCATTTACATGAGACTCTCATCGCGCGATAAAAAAATATCGCCGTTAATCTATTCTCAAAGTTGGGTTGGGAGCTGGGTCTATTCTACACAAGCTATGATGACTTTTTACCTTGATATTTTTGCACGGATGTATACCTGACCGGTGAGCCGTCTGACGAAAAAGTGCCCTTCTGGATCTTTCACTTACTTTAAAAGACACTACTGACTACGCTTACATGGACATCTGTAATCAGGTTATTTGCCTTAATAGACAATAATATAATTAAGATGTTTACGTGAAGTGCTTTCATGTAAGAGTTTCCTGTAATTTTGGGTGACTTAAACTGCAGTTCGGCAGTTTCACATTCATTCATGAACATTTCATTCATGTCCCCGAGACAAACTGGCGTATTAGACACAAATAAGGAGAAAGGACTGGTTATGGAATTTAATAAAGCATGCCAAATGAAAAGAAAAAAAACTTCTGCATTTCGCGATCTGTGTGTGCGCTTGTGTGGTTCTTTACTGACAGCCGCGTGTGTGGATCTTGTCGGAAAATATGGTGAAAAGTCCTGCATGACGGTAATAGTTTGATCGCTGTGTATACTTCAATAATAATGCCACTGATATATGCATACACCACATCTTAATTCCATTTCTGTTTAGTTTAGTTATGACTTTAGTCAGATTAACTTTAAAAAAATAAAAAAAAAATAAATAAATAAATAAAAAAAATAAAAATAAAAAAATTAAAAAAAAAAATAAATCGCTGTTTGGAGCTTATGTAGGCCTACAGTTCAAAATTCATGTTTAACTGAATAAACAGTTAGTAAACACAAGTACATCTTAATGAACATAATTTATTTTCATCACCAATTATCATAGTAGAACAGTTTCTCAAGCAGTTTGTGATGCATTTTGGAAACCGGAGATGAGCCCCTGGTTTAATGCACCACTTGGCTTGAGAAACCCGTTATCAAAGACTTACTTTTAGTCATTATTTTGGTAGCACACATATTCTGAATGCGTTCGGCAGAATTTAAATGAGCCATTTTAATCTAGATTAATTCCAAGATTACAGTGAGATTAATCTAGAATAAAAAAATTAATCTATGCCCACCTATAAAAAATATATAAAAAAACAACTCAGACGGACTTACTGTGCCACAATTGCACTGCCTTTTCTTCGGTTTTATATCATAACATCATTATATTATAATTATAATATTATGCTGCATTTATAAATTGTTCTTGATTGGGTGTACACTAAAAAACTAATTCATTGGATTTACAAAATACTTTTAAGGTAAACAATTGCAAACAATTTATATGAGCTGAAATTAAACAAACAGTTGAACATTACTAAATTTGTTTATTTAAATTCAGCCCATATAAATTGCTTGCAAGCACTGTAAAACAATTGAGTAAATCCAATGAATCATTTTTTTTCAGTGTACAGGATGAATGAAATATTCCACAACAAATACAGCGTCAAAGAGACAAGGAAGGGTTACAGTAGGCCTCACTGACCTCTTCATGGCTTCTGTCCCAGCATGCAATGCTTTGGCCCAAGCAGCACCATCACAGTTTTGTCTCAGATGGGGGGCAGCCGCGGACAAAAACAAGCAATATAACTGGGGAGAAAAAAATATCACAGGTCATTGCATACAACATCACATTTAGCTTTCAGATTTTCAAGTAACCAATCAGTTCAAGACACACTGACTGACCGCCCCTGATGACCCTCCCATGCGTTCCTGCACCAGCAGAGCCAGATCTGCCAGAAGCTGACCAAGGTTTCCAGGGATTCTGCTGGTCTGGAGCCACTCCTGAATGGCTGGACAAGATGATAGCCGTAAGCCAAATGAATACATCATTTAATCAGCATGCTAAAGCAAAGGGTATTAGGATTTTTACACGTTTGCTTTGAAATTTAGCTATTTGAGCATGAAAAAAATAAATAAAAATCACCAGTCCAAAGGTAGTTATTCTTGATATCAGTAAGAACTGTTTCTGAAATCTTAAGTCCGAAGTTACTTCTAATGTACACATCACAATATCACAGATTTAAGTTATTCCTGCCCAAGAAGACAGATTCAGTTATTATATAGCGTGTTTCTCTTCATTTTTAAGTGACGCTATTTTATGAATCCAATATACTTCTAAATGTTTACATTCACTAAAATATCAAACATTATGTGATTTTGCATTTAAGGTAATGCTTTTGGCATTACTTTATGTGTACTTGATAGATGAAAAAATAACTTCAAGCATTTAATACAAATTTTTTTGAGTAAAGCCCAGCTCAACTGTGTAATTATTAATCTAATAATCCTAAACAATTATAACATGTCAGACTGCATGAAAATTATTCCCATTTCACACTGTAAGATCTCAGTTACCATAATGTCAGACTGAACAAACAATAAAGATGCGCCGAACACGAACACGCAAAACTTTACAGCATGCCATAATACTAAAACCAAGAATAAAGTCTGTTTTGTCATTCGCCCCTGCGGGTCGGAAGCTGTCGTGCTGACTATGTCGTCAGATTCAGTGCTCCTATTGGTTCTTGGTCACAGCTGAAGTCCCACTGCAGAAGTGTTTGAAATCTTGACACTGACAGTACTTCATTGCAGAGAACATCTGATCGCAGTGGCTGTCAGTTAACATGTCAAACCAATTTTAACCTAAAAATTATTGGAATCTTTTAAGATTTCCTAAATTTGTCTCAGGCAATCAAATCGTGGCTGTGTGAGCACAGTGTGAGCAGGGCTTAAGTTTGGAGGCGGAGAGCAGCCTTTAACTTAACTGCATTTAAAGAGATGCACATGAAAACAGCATGTTTTTTTTTCTTGAAACCAAAAGGGGGCATTAAAAGCATTAGTATTATGTGTTTTTAGTTGGAAGTTCACAGACACATTCTGGGACATCTGAGACTTTACTCTAAAAAAGACAAAATAGGACCCCTTTAACTCAAATTGAATATGTTGGTTTGCACATTATGTGAATGTTGAAAAAGTTTTACCATTAGCTACGAGAGCATGTGTGCTCCCACAGTCTCCATCCCCTGCTGCGCGGTCCAGCGCATTGAGTTCCTCTTGGCGCTGTAGGAGAATCTTACACACGGCCTCCAAAACCAGACGAATAACAGATGATAGAGCACCTGTGGAGCAGCACTTCTATGATGATCAAGAGCCAAAGACTATCACTAAACATATAAGGTTTAATAAATATGTATTGAAAAACATTTTCAAATTGTAATAACATTAGTAATATTATCATTTTTGGTGCTCGGCACACTCGTCGAGCAACAAATTGCCATTGCAAAACTGCTGTTGACAAGTACATGGTACTTGCCAGTGTTACTGGCCAGTTTCTCTGTAATGTTTTTAATAATTCTAACAGTGTCGGAAAAAGTTAAGTGGTTCAAATCACAAAGATGCACTGTAATTACTACTTAGATTAATATGTAATATGATATGCTGCATGTTCCAGAGTGAAGCAAACATCTTTACCAGTTTGAAATAAGAATGATTTATAAATTACTTGTTAAACAAAAGAGAATTTCAAAAGAAATATTTCCAAGCAGTTTTTAGAAGAATTAAAGAAAAGAAATATATAAATCTTTTTATATATAAATATATATAAACTTTATATATAAATAAAAGTGTTATCTAGGGTTTCTACAGGTTTCACCAAGTTAAATGTAAGACTTTTTTTTTTTTATAATTATTTTTTCGGTGTTTTCACCTTTATTTTTGATAGGACAGTAGAGAGTATTGACAGGAAAGCATGGGAAGCAGAGAGAGGGGAAGGATCAGCATAGGACCGCGAGGCGGAATCAAACTCAGGTCCATGTGCATGTGTCAACGCAATAACCACTACACCACTGGCATTTGAAATTTTAGACTTATACAGGGCTAAATGCTAAGGATTTGTTCGAACATCCCAGTTAGAAAATATTTTTTACTTACCCTATCAAAAATTCTTAAAATTTAATACATGCAATAATACAAGAATAATAATTTTATTTGAATATTTTTTTTAATTAATTTTCAAATATATCCATTAACAAACGCTATAACCCTTATCAAAAAGAAAACAAAACATAGCTGTCAATTACTTCAGTCTACAATAATAATTATTTAATAATAAAAAAATGTAGGTCAGATCAGTATCCTCAGCAGTAAATAAACGGAGAACTTTTAAACAACTGTAAGAAAAGTAATTAAAGGCTATTTTTAAATAAAAAGTTAAAAGTTTTATTGAGACGGATTGTTGGTGATTGTATGGGTGTTGATGACCAGATTGGGCAGCTATACACGAACAAAGGAAAATTAATACCTGTTAAAAAAGATTTAAGACCTACAACACAACATTGCAGTAGATTTAAGACTTTTTAAGGCCTAAAATGTTGACATTTAAGACATTTAAAGACCCCGCAGTCACCCTGTCTATAGCTCTGTTGTATTATAAATAACAATAATATTAGTATTTATAATAATAATTATTATGTACAATAAGGTACTAATAAATAATTCAGTTCAATAAGTAATATTTAAAGCAATATTTATTTAATATTTGGAATTCAATGAATTATTATTATTAATAATACCTACAACAACATATTAATAATAATAACAACAACAACAGAAACAATATAGTTATGATACTAATAATAATACAATTAGATGTATTTTATTTGGCTGGCTGTTTGTTTTTATATAATATATGTTACATATAACATAATATAGTATCATAAAATAAATAGTCTCTCTACCTTCACTACATTTGTCTGAAGCTGCAGCAGGTTTTTCAGCAGGTTCCAGAAACAGGTTTCTTCCACTCACAGAGGCTGTGCTGAGGTTTGGCCAAGCAGGGGCTGTGGTTTTAGCATCTGACAAAACAAATCAGAGACACTTTTACTACATTTGCTCTGTGTATACATTCACTACATAAACATTAATTAATTTAGTTATAGAGTAAATAGTGCTTATAGAATTTGAGCAATTTTAATACTTTAAAGGAATAGTTCACACTATGTTTGCTCTCCCATTACTTGTTCAAGTTTTGTTTTCTGCTAAACACAAAACAAGATATTTTCGAGCAACATAGGTAACCAAACCATTTTAGGTCTAAATTGACTTCCATAATCATTTTCACTACTTAACACTTGTCAACTTGCACTAGACGATAGAGACTCTCTGTTTTTGCTTAGGAACATTCTTCAAAACATCATCTTTTGAGTTAAGCAGAAAATAAATATGTAAGTTTGAGGGCGTGTAGATGGTAAATTATCCTTTTTGGGTGAACTATCTCTTTAAGAAACATAAGTACAGTGAAATTGACCAAGAATTCAATATGGTATTTTGTTAGCTATAAATGATAAAAAAAAAAAAAAAAAAGGATTTAAACAGATCTCACCAAACAGTCTGAGCATCTCTTCATCCACCTTCATTAAAGAAAGAGACATTCCTGCCATCTCCAGTGATGTCATAAATGACCCAGACATCACCCTGGCAACAAGCACGCCTCGCTCCTCTGGAAATGACCACCATGCAATCAAATACAGTCAACAGCAGGTAATGCATGATGTCTAATTCTATCAATACATTTATTTTATTTTCGGCTTAGTCCTTTTATTAATCCGGGGTCGCCACAGCGGAATTAACCGCCAACTTATCCAGCACATGTTTTACATAGCGGATGCCCTTCCAGCCGTAACCCATCTCTGGGAAACATCCATACACTCTCATTCACACACATACACTACGGACAATTTAGCCTACCCAATTCAACTGTACCGCATGTCTTTGGACTGTGGGGGAAACAGGAGCACCCGGAGGAAACCCATGCGAATGCAGGGAGAACATGCAAACTCCACACAGAAACGCCAACTGACCCAGCCGAGGCTCGAACCAGCGACCTTCTTGCTGTGAGGCGACAGCACTACCTACTGCGCCACTGCGTCGCCTTTATCAATACAGCTCCTACATATTTTAGTTTAGTTTAGTTCAAAACTTTATTAATCCCCTTGGGGCAATTCATTCTGACATGGTGGTGCTTCACATATAACATAAAGGACACAGTTAACACAATAAACACCATCACTTAACATCAAGTACACAAAAAACAAAAAAAAAAAGCTGTGAAAATTTTTTTTTAATAATATATAATAATAACTAATAATAATAATCCATCAATTAACTACATTTATTACGTAACCGAATTGCTTCAGGCACAAAAGTAAATTTATAACGATTTGTGGAACATCTTATTGTCCTTAGATGTTGCTGAATGTGTGTGTGCTGTCTCCTAGTATTTTATGTGCCATCCTCAACACCTGCTGTTCGTAATAGCATGCAAGACTTCGAGGGGAACTCCTAAAATTTGAGCACGAATTAACAATGCCTTGAAGATGATTTTTGTGTTTTATAGACAGTAAAGAAAACCAGCAAATAAAAGAAAAGGACAACATACTTTCAATAAATGAATAGTAAAAGGTCTTAAAAATAACTTTCTCTACATTAAAAGAGTCGAGTTGAGTCTTTGATGAGCCTTATTAATAATTGTATGTGTGTTTTGATCAAATTTCAACCTCTTGTCAACAATTTTTCCTAGGTACCTATATTCCTCCACAACCTCGACCTGTGTGTCATTTATGACCACCCTTTGGAGAGCAGGTGTTTTTTTTTTGCCAAAGTTAATGAGCATTTCTTTGGTTTTTGACCCATTCAGGTCTAGTTTCATTTTATTGCATCATGAGATAAAATCATGCAGGACTGGACCATATTCCTGGTCTGAGTGAGAAAGCAAGGATAAAAGCACAGTATCATCTGCATATTTAACCAAGTACCTATTTTTCTGTGTACCCTGACAATCATTTGTATATAATATAAAAAGAACAGGAGAAAGTACGCAGCCTTGTGGAGAGCCTGTAGAAATATTAATGATGTCTGAAAGTGCCCAATTTTCCCTAACTCTATGTTTCCTACTTGTTAAGAAATTCATAATCCATAAGACTATACTACGGTTATGAATTTCTTAACATTTAACTCCTTTAACAGTACAATGAAATACAAAGATTAGTATGTTATTATTATGTTATATTAGTAATGTTATATTAGTAATAATAATAACAAGATCATTAGTCTCACCTAGGCAGTGTATGGCTGCTTTGGAGACCACAGCTATTTCCAAACACGAGAGAGCGCCCAGATTATTCACACACAGCACCACCTTGTCTCCTGTTAGAGAGATACAGCTTTATTCATAGTTCATATAAATATACACAATCAGAATCTGAGCATTAGAGCATCTTACCTGACTTCAGGGACAGATGTGACTTGTTTGAGGAATCAGTCATGTGATTTATTATGTTTTTCACGACTTCATCAGCAGAGTCCACCTGAAATCAACCAAATCAGCAATGTCAATAGGTCTCACGCTGATCGTAATTGTAGGGAAGTCTGGCATTTTGAAAATACTCACCTTTGATCTTTTAATACCTGGCTCTCCGTGGATCCCTGTACAAATATACAATGTATTATTAAATGATCTTTGTATTACAAAATAATGTAAAACAACAATACTTTTTTGAGTTCACAAAATAACTATATAGTGGTGTGAAAAAGTATTTGCCCCCTTACTGATTTCTTATTTTTTTGCATGTTTGTCACACTTCAAGGTTTCAGATCATAAAACTCATTTAAATATTAGTCAGATAACACATCATGGAGGAATTAAGGGTAATTAAGGGACTAAAAACACAATAAGCAGTAAGGGGCAAACATTTTTCACACCACTATTTACGGTTGAAGTCAGAATTATTAGTCCCCCTTTGACTTTTTTTTTCTTTTTTAAATATTTCCCGAATGATGTTTAACAGGGCAAGGAAATTTTCACAGTATGTCTGATAATATTTTTTCTTCTGGAGAAAGTCTTATTTGTTTTATTTTGGCTAGAATAAAAGCAGTTTTGAATTTTTTTAAGGTCAATATTATTAGCCCCTTTCAGCTATTTTTTTCCCCGATAGTCTACAGAACAAACCATCGTTATACAATAACTTGCCTAATTACCCTAACCTGCCTAGTTAAAATAATTAACCTAGTTAAGCCTTTAAATGTCACTTTAAGCTGTATAGAAGTGTCTTGAAAAATATCTAGTCAAATATTATTTACTGTCATCATGGCAAAGAAAAAAAACAATAAATCAGATATTAGAAATGAGTTATTAAAACTATTATGTTTAGAAATGTGTTGAAAAAATCTGCTCTCCGTTAAACATAAATTGGGGAAAAAATAAACAGGGGGGCTAATAATTCAGGGGAGCTAATAATTCTGAATTCAACTGTATATGAGAAAGCAAGGATTCCTTAAATGCATAGCTCACACAAAAATAATAAATGTTTTACATAGTATTTGTTTTTCCTGCTCGCAAAATTTTTAAATCCCTGGTAGCTCTCGGGCAGGCACTCTTCAGTATTTGGTAGCCCGAATATAAATTTAAGGAGCCCAAATACAAAATACATTATTTATTGAATTAAAACAAAAACATACATTTATTTTAAAAATAACCAAAATATTATTTAACATTTTGATTTGATAATATTTTTTTAATTAACCAAAGTAAACATTGTTTCAGGTTATTTTTGGCAACTATAAAAACTTTCCAGAATGTTACAGGGTAGTTATTCTTAAACTAATAACAATAATATAAATATATTCAGAAGGTTCCCTCATAGTTATTTAATATATATTACTAACTTGATACTACCTGTAAAATCTGAATGATTTTAGTTCTGAGCTGCATCACAGAAAACACTTAAATAGATAGTTCACCCAAAACTTAAAATTCTGTCATTATTTTCTCCTGCTTTACAACTCAGACCTGTTTGTTTCTTTCTTATTTTTTTTTGGGTGAACATGTATGAAGATATTTTAAAGAAAGCATATAACGCTTCAAAATATCTTTATCTGTGTTGAACAACAACAACAAAAAACTAAAACCAGTTTGAAACAAATAAGGGAATAAATAGTGAGTGCATTTTCATTTTTTAGGTAACTGCCCCTTTAACTCCCCTTTTAAGTATAATAAAAAAAAAATAAATGGACATTTCCTTTCACATGCTGACTGAGATTTGTTTACTGATCCTGTTGAATAATAGCGAAAAGTAGACAGAAATTATTAACTTTAACTGTCATTAACTGTAATCTATCTTTTATAACCATGGCGTGTGTCTAAATGCTTAATTAAACGATTATTTATTTAGAGTCTGACTGACTAGTAAATAGTATTTACATAAAGATATGGTATTTAAGATTCCGCAGAGCTTAGACAGGCCTCATGATGTCAATATTTTCTTTTATGTTTTGCGTCTACAGATTTGGAACCACCCGAGTGTGAGTAAATAGTGTGTAAAGTTTAATTTTTTGGGTGATCTTTCCTTTAAATTGATCACAATTGCCAGAAAAGTATTTTAAACATTATAAAAGATTTCTATTTAAATCGTTTTAACTTTCTATTCATCAAAGTTTTCTAAAAACAATTTCCACAAATATATTAAGCAACACAATTGTTGTTAACATTGATAATTATAATAAAAGTTTATCTTTGAAGTATCATGTGACAACAGAGTAATGGCTGCTGAGAATTCTATTTGCATCACAAAAATAAAATATATTATACAGTTAACATATTGAATTTTTTAAAATTGTAATTATATTTCACAACTTTCAATGAAGTCTTTCAATAAAATGCCACTATGGTGACCATAAGACACTTAAAAATAAATCAATAATTAAAATAAGCATACTAATAGTATTTTTTAAGTTTGTGTATGCTTGTTATAAATGTCTCCTACCCAGTCCCAGCTCCATCTCTCCTGGTGGAAGCTGGAAAGTTGGCAGGCATCCAGGTACACTGCATGGAGACAGACTAACGCCCAATGTGCCTATTAAAACACCAACATGTATATATTGTTAAAGTACATAGGATAGTGGCTTGACTTTCACAATGGAAACAGATTTGAAAACCAGACTGTGCTATAATGGTTTCTCACCTATTTTTTTTGTAGCTTCATTCAACTGTGCAACAATGTCATCCAAAGGACAGCCTTTCTCTGCCAGAGCTCCAGCTAACTAAGAAGAATAAAGTGGATTTTGATGCAGACGATGACTACAACTAGCCATGGGATGATAACAAGGTACACTGCGGTTTGGAAAAGTCAAGGTTTTAAAACCACCAACATTTTCTGTAATACCATTTCTAAGGTATATGTAAGATTTTTTATTTACATTCTTTGTTTGTTTTTAGGACAACCGTATCTTCAGCAGACAAAATATCCAAAGATGCTGTTTTAAATTGTAAAGAAATCTGTGTTTCTGAAACTAATAAAAACAGCAGAAGTCAATAATTCATTTTAATTATATAGCCTGACCAAAATATTATAAATCTTTCAAAAAATAAAATATATTGTGTTCAAAGAGGAAAAAAGCTTTTGTTTTGTTACTCAGACATTTTAAAAGAATATATTTTAGAGCAGTAATCACAACACCGTGATTCCATAAAACCGTGATATTTTTATCTAAGGTTATCATACCGTCAGAATCTTATACCGGCCCATGCCTAACTACAACCATATCAAGCTCTTTGGTGAAGCTTTTCATGGTACCTTATGAATGAACACAGTTCCACACAAGCCTCTCCGTCCGGCCTTGCTGGGCTGAGCGAAGGCACAGTCATCAGCCACAATCACCATGTCCACCGGGACGCCCTGTGACCGGGCCTGTTCCACAGCAATGCCAAAGTTTAGCCGGTCTCCTGTGTAGTTCTTGACGATGAGCAGGACGCCTGAAGCGCCTCCTTTCCACAGGGTCAGAATGGCCGCCAACACACTTCCAGGAGGAGGAGATGCAAACACTGATCCGGCCACCGCTCCAGACAGCATTCCCTCTCCAATGAAGCCTGAATGACAATACAAGTGTTTAATTTACAGGACATGCAGAAATGGTTAAAGTGTATACTTCATATATACTGTAGGAAACACTTTACAATAAGGTTGTATTAGTTAATGTTAGTAAATGCATTAATTAGCACGAACAAACAATGAACAATACATTTAATACAGTATTTATGTTAGTTAATGAAAATACAGTCATTCATTGTTAGTTCATGTTAAGTCACGGTGCATTAACTAATGTTAACCAGCATGCATTTGGATGTTAGTAATGTATTAGTAAATGTTGAACTATGATTAATAAATGCTGCATGTATTGTTCAGAATTAGTTCAGGTTAGTAAATACATTAACTAATGAAAACTTATTGTAAAGTGCGACCCATATGGTCATGCATAAAATATTATATACAAATATATGTGCATCTGCATAAATTTAGACTAAGTTCCCACACAAAGGTTTGTGGTTGGCAAGAAACAATTTATATTCACCAACACAATATTTAATTGATATTGATTTAATATTTATTAATATGAAAAATGACTCTTCTGAATCAAAGCTGAATCATTACTCCAGTCTTCAGTCACATGATCCTTGAGAAATTACTTTGATACACTGATTTAATCAAGAAACATTTCCGATTATTATTAATGTTGAAAACAGCTGCTTAATATTTCTGTAAAACAATTTGGTGTGTTTTTTTTTTTTATTTATAAATAGACAGTTTAAAAGAAACCTCAAACTTTATTATGGCTATCTATTCAACACATGTTTTTCAACACATTCAAGACCTCAGAGTTGTAAAGCAAGAAATAAATGAGCAAATATTTGACAATGTTAATGGAAACCAAATTCTAACTAGATTACTGCCTAATCAATCAGACTTGTAAATTGCACATCAAAAAATATGGTGCACATACACTCACCGACCACTTTATTGGCTAT
This sequence comes from Danio kyathit, assembly GCA_903798195.1. Lineage (NCBI taxonomy): Eukaryota > Metazoa > Chordata > Actinopteri > Cypriniformes > Danionidae > Danio > Danio kyathit. The sequence goes on along the minus strand of LR812525.1, from coordinate 24,017,726 downwards.
ACCTTACTAGTACCGAGTTGGACCCACTTTTGCCTTCAGAACTGCCTTAATCCTTTGTGGCATAGATTCAACAAGGTACTGGAAATATTCCTCAGAGATTTTTATATTGACGATAGCATCACGCAGTTGCTGCCGATTTGTTGGCGGCACATCCATGATGCGAATCTCCCGTTCCACCACATCTCAAAGGTGCTCTATTGGATTGAGTTCTGGTGACCGTGGAGGCCATTTGAGTACAGTGAACTCATTGTCATGTTCAAGAAACCAGTCTGAGATGATTCTCGCTTTATGACATGGCATGGTTATCCTGCTGGAAGTAGCCATTAAAAGATGGACACACTGTGGTCATAAAGCGAGGGACATGGTCAGCAACAATACTCATGCAGGCTGTGGCGTTTACACAATGCTCAATTGGTACTAATGAGCCCAAAGTGTGTGAAGAAAATATCCCCCACACCATTACACCACCACCATCAGGCTGAACCGTTGATAAAAGGCAGGATGGATCCATGCTTTCATGTTGTTGACACCAATTTCTGACCCTGCCATCCAACTGTTGCAGCAGAAATCGAGACTCATCAGACCAGGCAACGTTTTTCCAATTTTCTATTGTCCAATTTTGGTGAGCCTGTGTGAATTGTAGTCTCAGTTTCCTGTTCTTAGCTGACAGGAGTGGCACCTGTTGTGGTCTTCTGCTGCTGTAGCCCATCTGCCTCAAGGTTCGACATGTTGTGTTGTGTGTTCAGAGATGCTTTTTTGCTTACCACGGTTGTAACACAATTTGAGTTACTGTTGCCTTTCTATCAGCTGGAATCAGTCTGGCCATTCTCCTCTGACCTCTGGCATCAACAAGGCATTTGCGCCCACTGAACTGCCGCTCACTGGACATTATCTCTTTTTCGGACTATTCTCTGTAAAGACCTAGAGATGGTTGTGTGTGAAAATCCCAGTAGATCAGCAGTTTCTGAAATATTTGGCACATTCAAAGTAACTTAAATCACCTTTCTTCCCCATTCTGATCCTCGGTTTGAACTGCAGCAGATTGTCTTTACCATGTCTGCATGCCTAAATTCCCTGAGTTGCTGCCATGTGATTGGCTGATTAGAAATTTGTGTTAAAGAGCAGTGTACCTAATAAAGGGGCCAGTGAGTATTTGTATGCATTTTTATTAGTTCTGGGCAAAAATCTATTGTGATCAATCGCACCCAGAATAAAAGTTTGTTTTGACATGCATGTATTTCAGAAAATGTTTATTTATAATTAGATATGGCGACGCAGTGGCGCAGTAGGTAGTGCTGTCGCCTCACAGCATGAAGGTCGCTGGTTCGAGCCTCGGTTGGGTCAGTTGGCGTTTCTGTGTGGAGTTTGTATGTTCTCCGTGCGTTCGCGTGGGTTTCCTCCGGGTGCTCCGGTTTCCCCCACAGTCCAAAGACATGCGGTACAGGTGAATTGGGTAGGCTAAGTTGTCCGTAGTGTATGAGTGTGAATGAGTGTGTGTGAATGTTTCCCAGAGATGGGTTGTGGCTGGAAGGGCATCCGCTGGGTAAAAATGTGCTGGATATCTATGTAACTAAATTGTTTTGTATAGTTTTGGTCCTATGTATGTGTGTGTATCACATATACATAATAAATATATACAGTGCTCAGCATATATAAGTGTACACCCCTCACAAATCTATCTTTTACATTAATATTTTTAATAGAAAGCTCTAAAATATTATATTTGTGCATATACATTAGATTAGCCAGTACTGAAGCCAAATCTGGAGCTAATCTAACAAAATAACTCACGATAACGGTAAAAAAATAGTACACCCAAATTTATGTTATAGAAAAATATTAAATACAAATTTAAAAAAAGAGGAAAAATCAAGAGAAGCAAAAAAAATATATAAAAGTTTAGTTGAAATTTTGTAGGTTGTAATTTGTTTTGCAATATTTTGCTTAAATTTAATTGTATTATCTTTCCATTTCTAAATATGTTTGGTGACTAAATATTATTTTAATAAATATATCTGTTTAATAAATCTGTTTTGTTTAAATGCACCAAAATACATTGCCTATATTCACTGAGAAATGGAGAAAAATATTCATTTTCAAAATGGGTTGTACTCAATTATACTGAGCACTGTATAGCACACACACATAAATTATGTCAAAACAAACTTTTATTTTGGACGTGATTAATCATGATTAATCTTTGCCCAGCCCAAATTATTACATAAAATACTGTATTCATAGTAAGGGACTGAACAGGGCGTGGAATAGTTTTGCACACAATTTTAAAACATTCACTAAATTTCTTTAGAGAAATCTTAGAGAAATAAACATTTGTGTGCCCTTTAGTTAGAGAGTAGGCACTGAGTAAGCTCTCATTTTCAGATTTCTGCTATACGGTGTGAGTTGAGCAAGTGCGCCTCTGTGCTAGAGAGATTGAGACAGATCGACAGAAGAGAGGAGGAGCCGCTGGATCACCCTTTACCTGCATGAGCGGGTTCATGGCCAGATCCTCCTCCAGACAGCAGGGCTACCTTTCCCTTAATGCTCTGCAGATCGGAGCGCAGCACAACCCTGTGGCCCCGCAGCAGCACCAGACTCCCGTGACTCCTGACAAGACCCTCCAGAGCCTCGTCCACACACCTGTCCACAGAGTTCAGCAGCTTCCTGCGCACCTGCTCCCAACACAAATCAAACATACATGTCTCTATTTACTCTAGTTTACCTTTTTGGTGAATTGTGGAAGTAAATGAAGTTAAACAGAAAACATTCAGTGAAGTGTTTTTAATAACTAAGATGTCATTATTCTCCTCATAGCTCTTCCATTGAATATTAAATCTTTGAATATTAA